>JASDQU010242499.1:103764-155250 GCA_032191745.1 Picea mariana | reverse complement strand
TATATATATATATAATTTTTATTTTTATATATTTTTTTATATATGATGATTGTCACGTCATGTAGTGCTTTAGATACCGTCCGTTGATCGGGGCGCTGAGAACTTCCCCATCAATATTTTCCAGAAGAAATGAATTCTTTCTTTCTGGAGCCAAGACCCTGAATGGCCCATACCAAAGGTGATCAAATTTTCCATGCTTCGCGGCTTCTTCCCTTCTCGTATCCCATCTTAACACTAAATCACCTGGGAGGAATTCTCCGTTCTTTGCCTTGATGTCGAACAATGCTTTCATATCGTCCTAGTATTTCTGCATTTTCTCATCAACCTCCACTCTGTGTTGTTGAACCTCGATCAGCTGGTTGATCCTCCTGGTTACATGATTGGGTTCTTCGTTCTGAGCCTGCCATAATTTCATCACTGGCAACGCTAAGTTTATAGGCAGGATCGCCTCAGTCCCATAGACCAACTGAAATGGTGAAATGCCGATAGACCTTTTAGTGCTGATGCGATTTTCCCACAACGCGTACTTCAAATGCACATGCCAGGATCTTTTGTTTTTATCCAGTACTTTTTTTATTACGTTTACCAGGCTCATGTTAGATGATTCGGCCAATCCATTTCCCTGAGGGTAATAAGCAGTGGAATGGATGAGAACGATACTGTACTTCTGGCAGAAATTGATCATAGCCATGGATTTGAAGGCCTGGGTGTTGTCGGTAACAATATTTCGGGGACACCCGAATCTCGACAAGATGTTATCTTCCAAGAAGTCGATCACCACCGAGTCTGTTGCCCTTTTGGTTGGAATTTCTTCCACCCACTTTGTAAAATAATATGTGGCTGTTAAGATCCATTTATGTTGAGCACTGGAATGGGGATTAATTTCTCCTATGAAGTCTAATCCCCATTGTTGAAATGGGGCTTCAGTTTTGACTGGAACGAGTGGTACTGCAGGGAGTTTCTGCTTACCAGCGAATATCTGACATGAGTAACAAGCACGTACTTTGGCATTGACGTCCGAAAATAGTTTTGGACAATAGTATCCGGCCCTCAGGATCTTGTAGGCTATGGCTCTCCATGCATGGTGTCCTCCACAGATTCCTTCATGAAATTCTTCCATAACCTGTGGAGTTTCCGACTCACTTAAACAGACTAGTAAGAACCCGAGTGGATCCTTCCAATATAGTTGATTTTCGGAGATGCAATATTTTGCAGCATGGAGTTTTAAAGTTCTGCATTTGGCTGGTGTTAGTCCATCTGGACATTTCAGGTTTAACAAATAGAAAACTATATCTTTATACCATCCTGACGACATGAATTTTTCTTCAACCTTGCTTGGATGTGTTTGGTCATCCGGCTCTTGCAAATGTGTGTCTCCGTCTTCCCCTTGTAGGCAATTAATGTCAAGAGCTCTAAGGTTCGACTCAGCCAAGAGTTTGGCCAGACCCTGCCCCTTTACCAATTTAGTAGGCTTGACTTCCAGATCAAATTCTTGTATTTTAGCGAGCCAGCGCCCTCGTTTTCCATCACTATCTGGCTGTACCAATATATCTTTCACAGCACTAGTTGGTACGTACGCGATAATTTTTGAATGTAGAACGTAAGTTCTGAAAGCTTTAAGCGCTTTCACCATCGCGTACGCCTGTTTTTCTATTATATCACATTTTAGTTCGGTGTCTCTAAGGATCTTGCTAAAAAACGTGATCGGGCGTTCGAAGCCTTCATCATCTTTTTGTAACAACACCGCGGCGATAGTATGTTTAGAAGCGAACGAGAAGATGAGGAAATCTTTCAAGTAATCTGGGCTTGCTAACACAGGCGCTTCACTGATGACTTTTTTAATATGCTCGAATGACGCTTTAGCCTCGGTCGTCCAATTTACTCTGCTATCCTTTTTCATCATTCCTGTGATCAATTTGACAATCTCAGCGAAATTTGGTACAAACCTTCGTAAAAAATTCATTGTTCCTAAGAAAGATTGAATTTCTTTTAAGTTCCTAGGAATCCTGATAGTTTGTATTGCTTCAATCCTCTTAGGATCGATCCTAATCCCATCTTTAGATATGATATGCCCCATAAGCTTACCTTCCTGCATAGCGAAATGTGATTATTTTGGGTTCAAATATAGGCCATACCTGCGGCATTTTTTGAAAGTCTGTTTTAAATGGATCAAATGTTCTTCATCGGTTTTAGAAAAAATCGTTAAATCGTCAAGGTAGATTACTACGAATTTGTCTCTTTCTCCGACGAAAGTGATGTCCATAGCGAGTTGGAATGTAGCCCCTGCATTCATCAAACCAAAAGGCATTTTATCATACATGAATGTACCCCATGGTGTGGTGAAAGAGGTTTTTTCTCTATCTAGCTCGTTCATGGCGATTTGGTTGTACCCAGAAAACCCATCTATCATAGACATTCGATTTGCTCCAACTACCCTTTCCAGGACATGGTCCATTTTGGGGAGCGGATAATTATCCTTAAGAGAGGACCTGTTCAAGTTCTGGAAATCCACACATAGTCTGATTTCTTCGTTCTTTTTTCTGACAGGGACTAAATTTGCCACCCAGTCTGAGTACCTTAGAGGCACAATTATTTTCGCATCTAAAAGCTTCTTAACTTCCTTTTCAATGACGGGCAACAAAATGGGGTTAAATTGCCTAAGATTTTGCCTAAAAGGCTTGACCCCGGGTTTCAACGGTATCTTGTGCTCAATTATAGAAGTATCATACGTTCGAAGCTCTTCATAGGACCAGGCGAAAACATCTGTATACTGTTTGAGTAGGTCTCTGTATTGGTCTTTTACCTTGGGAGGGAGGAATTTAGATATCTTTACTATCCTGGCTTCTTTTTCAGTTCCTATGTCACAATCCTCCACTTCTTTTGGTTGGGGCTGCAAAGTGGATTTCATAGGTATGTTGTTCTGGTCGAAGAGTCTTTCTAAAGGAATTAATCCTTTCGGGATCTGGTTGTTTTTAAGGACCAACATATGATGATCCGCTATTTTATCTCGAAAGGTTTCAGGATCTTCACCCTCTTGCATAATCCACATCGGGTCGTTTTGGTTTTCTTGGTCTAGATAAGTTTCAGAGAACTCACCTATTTCCATAAGAAATTTCTGAATTTGTTCGTCATCTTCAAAAATCTACCAGTGTCTGACATTGTCGGGTATAGAGGGTTTATATCTGATTTCAATATGATATTTCAGTTTAACGTTCGTGGGAGGAGAAAAGGTTGAGGCTGCCTTAGCCAATGCGTCAGCATGTAGATTCCCTGTGTGAGGAATAAAATGGACTTTTATAGATGAGAAAAAATTCTCCATCAAATCCCAAGAACAATTTCTGTATGTTCTTAGTCTGGGATGCTTGGCTTGGTATTGACGGTTTACTTGTTTTACTATCAATTCAGCGTCACCGTAAACCTCCAAGTTTTTTATATTTAACTTCTTTGCAGCCTCTAAACCTAAGATTAATGCTTCATACTCACATACGTTATTGGTGTAATCTATATCCCACTACAAACGATATGAGAAAGGAACAATGAACTTACCTTCAGGCGCTACTAAAAATATGCCAACACCAGCTCCTTCGGAAGACGAAGCGCCATCGAAGTACATTTTCCAGATACCACTTTTACATAGTTCTTCAGTCAAGGGGCTAAGCTCTTCTTGCTTCATATCAAGTTCTTCTGGACATCCATCTAAACCATCATCAAATGACAATATGAAATTTCCCAGATCTTGGTCTGCAACGTAAATGGGAAAGTTATTTGGATTCTGAGGATCACTAACAGTATACGCCAATCTTGTTTCTCTGTACAACCGGGTAAACTGACCACCGAATATAGGAATTGTGGCATATGACATGTCCAATTGTAGAGAACCCCCCAACTTGGCTCCCCATGATATGGATAACAACATACCATATTTGGGAGGAATATCCGCAATAACCACATCCATCAAGATACTCTTGACCGGGACCTGAGCCAGGGTAACAACTAGATCTTTTATCATCCCCATACATTTAACCTTTCTCGAATCAAAAGAGTATAGATATCCATAGGGTCTAGTGATCTGGAGGCCCAGCCTCTCCATTATAATTTTGGGCATAACATTATGTGAAGCCCCGGAGTCTAACATACAGTTATGCAGTAACAACTCATGAATATTCAGGGTGATGTAGAAAGGAGTGATGTTATCTTTAGAACCCTCAAAATGAGGACCAATTGTGATGTTAGGTCTGTCGTCTTCTAGGTTGATAACATCATAGTGACTTTCTGACTCATAGACACCCATTATTTTGGCGATTTGCTTCCGATAAGTGGGGTTTTTTGCTAATTCTACCAAAGGAATCGGTATCTTAATTTTATTTAATTCATTTTCAAAATTGAAAGATAAATTTACCTTGTCTGTTTCTTTGGTTAAGACGTCTGAGATTTTCCTTTCCGAATTATTTGTCTGGACTGCTTTATCACTCGTGATCTTAGCCGAAGATATAACTTTATCTACTGGTTCAGTTTCTTTTGTTTGGGTTTCAACTTTTTTCACGTCGGACTCTTGAGTTTTTGCTACCTTGATTTTATTGCTGGATAACAATGTTTCTTCTAAAGGAGGTTCATGAGATTGACCCCTTTGAAGGATTCTTTTAGGTTGGTCAGTTGATGTGGTCTTATTTTTTGATCTTAGATTATATTTGGGTTGAAAATCAGCCGCTGTCATTTCTGTTTCTGGTTGAGATACGCATAGGTCAGGATGATCACCTTCTTCATCTTCATTAGAAGGTTGAGAGGTATTTAAAGATTTCTCATAGTCTTCCCTGGTCAAAAATGACTGGGAACATTCATCACCAAAACACGTGACTTCATCTTCCGAATCTCCGAAATCTTGGAGGTCATTTGTTCCTATAAAATTTTTGTTTTTTAGTGGAGCTTGTATTTTTTGATCTTCATTCTTTATTTTCCTCTGTTGATTTTGGGGATTTGGGTTTCTCCTGAAGTCCATTTTGTTAGAAGAATCATATTTAGCCTGATCCAACTCCATCCTAGAGATTTTGTTAGACAGTTCTTTAATTATTCAGGCCATATCATCTACTCTGTCATCGGTATATCTATTTGATCCCGAAGGACCTCCTGGTTCCCTATAGCGTCTATTTTCTCAGTTGACTGTTTCTACTTTAGCCTTTAACTTGCCTGAAGCCATCATATTAGATTCTATTTTGAAAGCATCGTCTTGCATTCTATTTAGGGTGGCTCCTCTTCTTTCTCGCAAAAGTAGAGCAAAATCAGGTTCGAAAGCTCCCGCAAAGGTTACTTTGGCTGAGGGTTCGGAAGGTTTAACAGCGGCCGGAATTTTATTATACAGTTTGCTAAATCTCAGAATAAATTCCATAACTGTTTCTGAGTTCTTTTTATTTAGAGACCCAAACTCGGTAAGGTAATATAAGTGATCTTTCCTCTCTCCCCATTGTCTGAGGAAAGCATCCTCCAACGCATCATATGTCCGAATAGAAGCAACAGGAAGGCTCCTAAACCAAGTTCGGACCTACCCTTCAAAGGTCTGTACAAGAAGTCTCGAATAAACATCCTCATGCTCAATACCACAGATGTCTGCAAACTGGTCAAAAAAGTTTATATGCTCAGCTGCGGTTAGATCTCCCTCCCCAGTGAACTTAGGAAGATTTTTGATGTAGTTGTCAGGTAAATCATGGAGGTGAACGGGTAAAACTAGGGGGGCGTATCTCACTACTACTTTTGCAAATACTCGGGGAGGAGGGACATTACCTCCTCCACCTCCTCCTCCGACACCTGCCATGGACTGGGGAGTAGGAAACGAGGGTGTAATACACTCTTTTGAATCAGGTGAGACTGGGAAGTTCTGTTGAAGAAAGGCTGGTATGTCAAATGACAACGATCTTTCTAAAGGACCTTTTCCCTTGTTTATAGATGGGAAAGTCTGATGAATCTCACTCCTAAATTCAGAATAGTCTGTTTTTGGATCTTTGGTATAAGACAGAGGGCTGCAGGAAGTAGGAGGTTCTGAAGGGCATTTAGTCTTTAAAAGTGGGTTTTTGGGCTTATGAACGGTAGCGGTTGCCTCAGACAAGCCTCTCGCTCTTAAAAATTTTTCAGATCATTAACAAGCGTAATCAGCTTGCCATCTGGGTTCTGTCTGGTATTCCTTCTACCAGATGCCAGTTTGTGTTTCAGTGGAGTCGCCAAGTGAAAGATTTTTTTTTTTTTTTTNCGCTCTTAAAAAATTTTCAGATCATTAACAAGCGTAATCAGCTTGCCATCTGGGTTCTGTCTGGTATTCCTTCTACCAGATGCCAGTTTGTGTTTCAGTGGAGTCGCCAAGTGAAAGATTTTTTTTTTTTTTTTTAAAGAGCCTTAAAACTATGTGCACTCTATGTTCACTATCAAAGAGTAACACTATCCGCGAAATAGTTTGTCGTTTTTCCCAGGGAAAAAGATTTCGTAACTTCGTTCCCCGACAACGATGCCAGAAAGATGTTGTTCCTGAGTCTGTACTAAGGCTTAGAGTACAGTGTCAAGGCATCCGAAAGTAAGTAAAAGATGAATACGAAGATAAAGTCACCTTCAGTATGAGAAACTAGGGTAGATTTCTACGTTCTCGTCGTCTAGCTTCCAACTGCTCTTGAGCAGTTATATCACGCTCAATGGCTGTCCATGAATGCTCGAGTTCTTCCCGGGTGTTAGTAGTTTTGATAATTGTATCAAAAAGATTTAAAGCGATATGGGTTTGATTAGATAGCCCGGGTCCAATATTAGGTTGCGTAGCAACAGGTACAGTCATTGAGGAATAGTAACCGTAGGAAATAATTTAAAGAGAGATTTTAGCGTTGTTTCAATTTGGTCGAAATAAAGAGAGATTTTTACGTTTTCTGAATGAAATAAAAATTGCAAAAGAAGGCCCTTTCCCGTAACTACATTATAATTTAATAGAAAAGTGTGATGCGGAAGAAAAACATTTAGCTGTGTATAACATGAGGTTCCTGTCAAAAGAAAAGTCACATATAAGAAAAAGAAGAAATTGGTGAGAAAATAACCGACGTAGCCGAGGGTAAACGTAGAATTCTGAAAATGTGAATTGGTATTACACCCGTTGATAGCCGATGCAGAGGAAAAACAATAGACAGAGATAGAAAACCAGAGATCTTTTGTTATAGTAGTGGTCGTACTAAATTATAACAAAGCACATCAGTTATGAAATGAAATGAAACATAAAGCACAAAGAAGCAAACTTGATAATACAGTCTGGACGGAATTGAGAATCTTCAAATTGCTTGTATATTAACTTCTTCAATGTAAAACTCTATTACAATCGATACCAAAAAGGTCCAGCCCTTTATCTCTTCTTTTTGTGATCTATTTATACAAATTTGCCCTCTCCTACTCTATTTTCAAAAAGTGCCAGGTGCTTGCCTTTACGTGATTCGGTGCATATGATACATTTGTCCATAAAATGGATACAAGCTGTAAAGGTTCTGCTTGGCAGCTGTGAGGAGCGAAATCACTCCATCTTTTCAACTCTATTTTCAAGAGGTGCCAGGTGCTTGTCTTTGCGTGGATTTGGTGCATATGATACATTTTTCCACGAACTGGGATACAAGCTATGAAGGCTCCGCTCGACATCTGGCCTCGGCGAAGTAGCACTCTCGGGCCAACTGTGGAAGTTTATCACCTATTTGTGTGTCAATGATGTGAAGAGCGCTGAGTTGTGTGCTCGGTTGAATCAAATGTTTATCAACTTGAGCCATATCTACCCTGTCCATTTTAGAGATATCCGCCGAATTTCTTTCATTCTTCTTCTTTAGATCGAGGGAGATCTGATCTACATTCATTTTCCTTAGCGTCTCTGAGTCACCTCCATTCTCCATTCCTAGCAGCTTGCCATCTATGGCATTGAAGGCTTCTTGTAATGGATTGGTTACTTTTTGAGCCTGTTCCTTGCTTAAGGTAATATTATGTTCCCAATCCTTTAACAAAATATTACCTCTAGTTTGTTCAGCGACGGTGAGTCCGGGAGGGCCTGCTGAAAATCTGTTGTTAGTAGCTATTACTGCCTCTTGAAAGGCGACCCGAGCAGCCTCTGCGTTCCTTTCTTTGACAGTCAGATTTTCTGAAATACGATGCATTAACACGCAGTCTTCTCTGATCACCCCCACTTTGTCTAACAGACTTTGTTGTACAGAAGAGATCCTACCCCTGATATCAATCGCCTTGGATTTAAATCCCTCGACGTCGATCATTTTGCTCTCAGCAACCTCTAACTGAGCCTGTAACCCTGTGATCATACTCCTCCGTTGACTTGCCTGTGTCCGACCATCTCAGATCACTGAATTCGCTTGTTCCAACTTGGTTTTGAGGACCTCAATTTCCTTTTGATCAGCCAATCGAGCTAGTTCTATTTCTCCACTCGCCTGACTCTTAGCGCTTTCTGCAGCCGAAGCTACTTGAGCTTCGAGTGTCTTGATCAGGCGATTCTTTCGCTTGAGCTAATTTTTCAACATCCCGACTGAGAATTGATTTGCCGACGCATATGCTCCTAGCGTCCCTGCGATCTCTGTGGCGAATTCTTCACTCTTTTTATTCTTTCCATCTGTCATCACTTTGAATTTTTTAGCTGTTGATCCTTCATCCTGGTAGAACTCCCTTTTCACAACTGCTTTCCTCTTTTTGTCAAAGAAGAATTCATTTGGGGGAAGCTCTTCCACTCTGATAGGCATTATCTCTTCACCGAAAATCCATCCCTCTTCTATATTCCCTTGCGTTGACTGCAAGGGGGTGACAAAAGTAATGGGTTCCCCGATCTGTTTCACTGCCTTCCCTGGTGTGATGACTGAGTCCTGCTCCTTCGGAGGATCCGAGGTCTTCGTCTCGGTTTCGAGACTCTGGGTTTCTGGCGGGTCTGTGTTCTTAACTTCTATCTCTGGACTATGTTCCCTGGATGGATTTTTGGTCTCTTCCTCTGCTTCGGGATTTTTCCCAGACTCCCCTTCCTGGTGTTTTTGGGGGTTAGGAATTTGCTCTTCGGAACCTTCAGCATCCTTCCCTTTTTCCTCGGAAAGACCCAAACCTCCCAGCACTACGAGGAGACATCTTTTTCTATGCTCCTGAAACTTTAGAACAGAGGCCATGTCCTCGGGTGCTAAAGATCTGATTCGAACTAGCACTTCCCCATAGGACCTCGCCCCTCGGAAAATATCATCCGAGGGTGAACACTCATGTTCAAACCTCTTCAACCCACAATTTGACAAATGGGTGCTTACAATTTTATGAGGATCATGCTTTTTATATTCTATAGAGACCAAACTCAAGTCTTCTAAGGTTGCAGCCTCAGCTTTAGCATGTCCAAAATCCAATAAAGAATAGGTGTTTAGCCGAACGGGGAAAAACGACCATACCTTCTTCGATGATGCTTTGAGCTCTTTAGCTACTCCGCTGACCACTGTTTGCCGGGCAATCTCGCGACAGACCAGCTTGCCGGGGATGAACAGTGGTAGCACAAGAGGAGGAACAGCAGCTCCGAACAATCTGAAGTAGGGAAACTCTGCTTCTACGTACCAGTCCGCGATGCCACTCAGATTTGCAGCAATGCTATTCGAGATGCGAGGTGGCGAACGACCAAAAATGGCGACGTGCAGGGGCACCATCACCCAGTTAAAAATTTTGTAAATAAATTTGTCCGCTTTATCCTCCCACAGCTTGTCGTGATACTCGTGTATAGCTTTTGCTTGAGTAGGATTCCAAGCCCAATTCATCAAAGGGAATGGAGTCATGGAACATACTGCGTCCATGATATACGCAGACATAAAAAATGTTGATGGTTTCCCATTGGCCTTTTGATCCCGATACTCGGTGACCCTGTTGAACAAGCTGTCTGAGAGCATCTTCGCCCAGTTGAATGAGCAACCTTCAGCAACCCGAAATATGAGAGGTACCCAAGAGATGTAAAAATGTGATGTATCCTCTCACCCCCAAAGTCGACAGGTCATCATGGCCACATATTTATATTGTGGCTCCAAAGAATCGATAGAATATATGCCCTTGTCATTTTCTCTGAACTTTGCGGTGCGCCAAACCCAATCTTTAATCAAACTGGGCATGGTTTTGTCAAATTCAATGCACTCCTTCTGTTTGAACTTCTCCAGGAAATCAACATCATACGTGTATTCAGATTTTGACGGAAGTTTATACATGCCTTGGATGTGCTCCAGTCTAAAAGTTCCGACCGTGACCCGCTGATCATTTAGGATAGTTCTGGTGGGCAAGTCTATATGATCCAAAGCCCATCGAATCATATCATAATAGGGGAGCAACCGTGGTCTGGTTGCTATCTTATGCATTCCAGATTGAACAACAATATTATATTTAGTGTTCAAATCATCCTTTTCATTGTCATTGTCATCGGAATCTAAATAATTAACCAACTCAGTTTGTAGAATATCTGTGACAAACGACCAATTTCGAACCAAACCGCCACTCCGAGGTGAAGTGTCGGAGACAGTATCTGTACCTTGTCCTGCATCATCAACGCTAGCCTTCGCTGCTTTCCGTGGAGCCATAGCTGAAGCTTGCGTTTTCGCTCTTCTGTGATAAACCTGTGTATACATGCAGAAATTAGTTCACTCGGAGAAAGGCATGCTCTGTACGCTTATGAGAAATGTTTAAAATAAAATGAAACTCCCGTATATATTTGAAAACTCTGTACTATTCGAATTAAGTCTGTCAAATCGTAATTTAGAAACAATTCATTGCATAAATCCAATTTTGTTTTTTCGTGGATTTACCCTAATTATTCATTAATGTCATCAATGTTTGGCGGCTTGACAGGCAGTCATGGCATGGAGAGCAGCAGGTGATTTGGGGAATGCACAAACCTCGATGCGCGGGACGAGACGCATCTCGTTTTATTTTAAAATATTCAAAATATAGCAACGTTAAAAAATCTTCTCGCTTTTCGCTGCATCGAGGATTTCCCTTTACCATTTTAAGTTTTCAACTCGTGAGACTGCGAGTATCGAATTGGATTCAATTAATAGTAATCATGATTTGGAGCGTCATTAATTGCATAATTAATTTATTCGCCATATCGCGACTCGGAAGTTCGAAGACAGATTTTTGGGAGAATGGTAAGCCAAGTCGCGATACCGCGATGTGGCAATAATTAAGGCTCAAAATACAGGAAGAAAATCTCAGATTAGGTTACTAATTAATCTAGCCATAATCATGTCGCAACCTCGTGAATCGGGATTCTAGACGCCTCAATTTTATGAAAGAAAATGACGAGTGGCGAAATGCCGAGCACCAAATTTAACCATGGTTAGTTTTTTGACCTTTAACCCATGACCAAGGTTATCGCAAGAATTATCGCATTCTCGGCTCTCGGTGTTGTAAGAACAGAAACTCGGGTTTGACGAATGCCGAGACGTGAACTTCCGACAACGTCCACTCATGAGTTACAAGATTTTCCCTAGTTAATGTCTTGGGCGGAAATTGAAAACGATTTTGTCGTTTCATGACTCGGGACATGTGAACTCGAGGTTTAAAGTATCTGACCTGCGAGACCTCGAAATGAAATGAAAGAGCGAACATACTCGCGAAAATGGATCTGTTTTGAAAATAGAAAACATTGTTGTCCAGGTGACAAGATTTCAGAGTCTTAAAATCTCGGAAGGAAAAGAAAAATCAATCTTTAGATTTCAAGTATCAAAAATTGAAAATTGTGCAAGGTAAAAACAAGGGCGGCTCCAACAACTACTATGAACGAAATAAAATTTTGCAACAGCTGGTTGGGTGAGTGTGAAGATTGGTTCTTGTTCTACTTCTAGGTTTTGGATGGTAGCATTGTCGAAATTTATCCCATAGTTCTGAATGTATACAAAGGAAATTGTTTGGTGGCACTTTGATTTCGACTAGTGTTGTTAGATTCTGGTTTTATAAACTTCATTAATTGATACACTCCCTCTCTTCAGTCAAACCCAACCCTCTTTGGTTTGGTGGTTGTAAACAAATGTTGGGGTTTTTGAATTGAGTTTGGTTCTTATTGAATAGTGGGTAAACATGTTACTTGTGTCTATGGTTGGGTGCTACTTATGAATTTTTTTTCAAATTTCATTGATGAATCTAATAGACCTTAGAATACAATCCATCACATAATAAGTATTGAAGTGTTTACATCTATGTCAAATTGTGGTTGTCTTAGACTGCCTTCCATCATGCCTTTAGTTGGCCAAGTTTGGTGTCTGGGATAATTCTATTCTTAAGTGACATATGAAATTAAATGTTGTAATTGAAAGGGAATAAAGTTTACATTGATGAAAATGGGTGTAGTGGTTTTTGCGCTATGATGTTAGATGTGCATAATGGAAGATGACCTGTATAGTAGCATGATCCCTGTAGAGATTTGTTTATGTTGACAAAGATTAATTAAACTAAACATAGGAGGAATTTGAATATTTATAGCTCACTTTGTTATGTAACTTTCAGATTATTTATTTTATGTGGGAGATAAATGGTTGTATTGGTTCTTTTTGGACCTACATGTTGATTGGAATTATTGTGCTCTGGATATCAGACAATTCCTTTCATTTTCACTCAAGCAATAAATGTTGGTGTGAAGGAAAACAAAATCTGGGTAGTGGGGTGACAATTATAAGGCTTTTTATATTTTTTGTTGTTTTGAGACAACTAGGTAGCGAGTTCAAATGTTGGATAGAGTTTTGGAATAATGGCAATAATGATTGGAATATAATGAATGTTAATTCATCAACATAACAATACCATCTCATTCCCAACTATTATACCACTTTTCGCCCATTACAATCCCCTCCACTTTCCCGGATACATTTAACTTTTCCCTTTTGTTGATATGTATTTCATTAGAATGAAAGGAGTTTTAAAAGAAATCATCCTGGCATTGATTGATGTTTGGATGTTAATGTGATTGTTTTCTAAAGTTGCTTGAACAATATTCGTGGTGTTCCCCAACCATTGCACCATTTTTTCGCCTGTCATTAATGTGTTGTCATTGAGGTAAAACAATATAACAATATGTAGAGTTCATGTCAAATAAATATATGTAGTATGACAATACACAGAGATTAAAAATATCATGAGAGTTAGTGACTAAAGATCAAATTAGGAATGTTGGATACACAAGCGTCAAATCAACGACAAGGATTGATTGTAGAGCACGAAGAGAGAATTAAACTATACATTATTTCCAATCTCGCAATTATTCTAGATCGTCAGATCTCATCAATTCAAATATCAATCACTGTGGTTGACTCACCAACAATTGCACAACTTCAATTGTGGAGTTTGGGCGATGAATTAAACCACTCACAAGTTATGGTTCCGAAATCCACATCGACCGTTGGATCAAATTAAGTGGAAGGATAGGATAAGTAAAGACAAAGACCATCTGATACAAAGTCCTGAAGTAAATGAGGACCATCTGATCTATTCAGAGTGTGCCAAGGTAGAAGTGGTCAACTTCGACGCTGACCACTTCAGGAGAAAAATGGTTGAGAACAAGTAAGATCATTGGAAGGCCGAAGTACTGAAGAAAATGTGAACTGCCCGATATGAAAAACACTTCAGAAGATATCCTGAATGTCAGATCGAGGAAAGTAGAAGGATAGGATAAGAAAGTCCAAAGGCCCAAAATCCTGAATAGTCGAATTCCGGACAACCGTTGGACCGTGTTAAGCCTTTTTCGGGTTAAAGAATGATCATTGGATGAAGTCAAGTTACTCGAGGTTTACACTTTGTGGAATCTCACTTCAGGAGAACTGAGAAGTGGAGAAATTGAATTACCCGAAGTCCTAAAGGATGAAGTTTCGAAGTCACGAGGATAAGAAATGTATCACTCACATTGAGAGCCCACGTTATCAATAGTGATGTCAGCAAGGACACATGGCGTAATCAATTGATGACAAGTGTCAAGGTCCCATAAGTACTTTAAGCATACATAAACCATGAATCTAGGTGATAAGTGGCAACCACTCAAGAAGTGCCACGTCAACAAGTGATGTTGGCAAATTATGTCACTCTGAGTTTTTTTACTTCGGGAGTTTCACCACCAATAAATGACCTAAGTCTTGAAGTCTCGAAGGTCGATGTCCCGAAGTAGACATGAGTCGTTCGATCTGAAGAACACTTCATGAGTATTCTCAACCATTGAAGATTATGGACACATGTCTTTTATTCGGGAGATTTTTAAAGAGGCTGGAATTCGCGAAGGAAAAAGTCCCAAAGTACTGACAATCGTCCATCTCATCAAGAGATTAAAACATGACCATTGATTTGATAATTGATCAAGCACTCTCTTGGCCTAGCACCTGGTCACCTCCTATGGTCATATGGAATAAGATAAATAAAGGTAAAATATAATACATCGCTTAAATGGTTAAGCTCGTGATTTTTGCGTTGTCGGTCATATGAAAATGATGTGAAGGAAGCACCTCTGCAAAACTCGGTTTCTAAAATATTTGCAAAGTTATGGAACTAAGTTAAATGAAATCGATCCATACCTTTGATCGATTAATGAAAATAATTTTCATTAAATTGAAAGGGCTTCTCAATAGTATTTGGATAAAGAAAAACAAATGAAATTATTGTTAAATGAAGGGGTGTGATGGTCCAAACAAAGGGACACAATGTTTCATATCCCACACTACTTGGAAGAATATATAAACGAGAAAGAGTGGTGAGAAGAGTGTGTCTCTGCAGTCCGTTGAAGAAGATCCAAACAAAGGCAGAGTCCAATATGAATAACTGTTAGTTCTAAGGTGTATGCCAATGTCTTAATGAAGATAAAAAACATAAGGAGACAGAGAAGTAATGCAATCCAGTGTATGATACAAAAAATTTCTAGATTCAAAAATTAAGGATGGTTGGGTGGTGCAAGGGAAGGTTGGAGCCTGTAGGGGAGTAGGTGCTTCCTTTTTAGTTGTAGATGGCTAAACAAGGGGTTGTAACCTCCTACAAGTTGGTGCTGGTGAACAATGGGAGTAGGTGCTTCCTTGTCATTTTTAGCTGACTAAATAGGGGGTCAAAGCCTCCTACCAGTTGGTGTTGGTGAACAAGGGTGTGGGTGCATCATGATCAGTGGGTTCTGATCTAAAAGGAAGAATATCTTCTTTCTATGTAACTTGTAAAAACAAAATTTTGCAGTTAATAGAAAAGTGTTTGTGGTTTTCCCAATTGGGTTCCACGATAAATATTTTGTTAAAACATTGATTGCATTAATAGAAGAAAAATTGATAAAATTATTCTATCACTGATTCACCCCCCTCCTCTCAGTGACAAGGTCTGGTCCTTCAATTTGTATCAGAGAAGGTCTCTTCACTAAGGGTTTAAATCACTTAAAGAGAAATATACATCGGGATGGATGAGAAGTTGAAGATGTCATAAAAAATCCCTCTATTTGATGGTGAAGACTATGTTTTATGGAGTGTTAGAATGAAAATATATCTGATGTCCATTGGACTGGAAGTATGAAAATTAGTTGAAAAAGGATATGATGTTCCAAAAGTCACTCCCACAGAAGCATAAGACAAGAAGAAATTTTGGGAACATGCAAATGCTTTAAACACACTACAAGATGGACTAAGTAAGAAGATCCTTGCTAAAGTACTAAACTTTCAAAATGTAAAACAACTCTGGGATAAATTGGAAACTATATATGCAGGAGATTCCAAGGTAAAGAGGGCCAAACTTCAGACTCTCAAAGTACAATATGAAGGTCTTAAAATGAAGGATGAAGAAAATTTCTCCGAGTACTTCGAAAGAGTTGATAATATTATTAATGCAATCAGAGGTTTGGGAGTAGAAGTGTCATACAATGAGCTAGTTGAAAAAATACTAAGAACACTACCTATGCTATACAATCCTAAAGTGTCCACTCTTGAAGATCGAGAGAATCTAGATAAACTCACCATGGATGAATTGTATGGAATCCTCATAGCCTATGAGTTAAGATTAGGTCATGAGAACCTCCCACAAGGAGAGGCAACCTTCAAGGTGCTCAAGAAAACAAAAAATCAGAAGCAAAAACCTCAATCCAACCATCATGAAGAATCTGATGTAGAAGAAGCCAATTTTATTAAAAAACTTCAGAAAGGATTAGGGAAGTACAAAGGAAAGCTTCCTTTCAAATGTTTTAATTGTGGCAAGGTTGGCCACTTTGCTTGCAGGTTTCCCTATCCCAAGGAGGACCCTGAAGATGAAGACGAAAAAAATAAACAATACAAGAAGAAGGAAAAACCCAACTACAAGAAAAAGTTTTACAAAGGGAAAAATAATTTTCACTAAAAAGAAGAAAACAACAATTCATCAGATTCTAGTGACAATGATGATGATGAAGTCCTTTTTCTAGGTATTGAAGAGCCTAATGAGATAGAAGAAATTAAGCATGAGGAAGAGTCAGAAATTGAAGCAATGGTTAATATGGAAGGATAACTTCTCAGTGCCTTGGATGAATTAAGAAGATACAAAACCAGATATAGACAACTAAAAAGTTTTGTACTTGAACAAAAGGAAAAACATGAACATAAAGAAAAAGAGATGGAGGAACTCATGAGCAACCTGAAAAACCAAATCCTAGAAGAAAATAGGATGGAAGAAAGTCTTGAAAAGTATCTTAAAGAGAAACAAATAACCTGTGAAAGAATGGAGGCAAAAATAGTTCACCTAAGAAAAGAAATTGATGCAAAACTCATTCAAACAAGATATGAAAATAGTTCTAAAATCTTAGATAATATTATTACCACACAAAGGGATTCAAGTAACAAAAATGGAGTAGGTTATTCTCAAGAAGAAAACCAAGTTAACTCAAAATATTATGCAACTGCTCTCCTTGGTACATTCAAGAAGAAAGATGAAGAAAAGACAAGTAATGATCAAAACTCTAGAGGATTACTTCCACCCATCAAGAAGGAATATAAGACAACACCAAAGAATGTTTATCAAAACAGGTATCCTCAAATTTTCTTTGGTTATTGCTTTGCATGCTCTAATTTCAGACACAAAGCTATGAATTGTAGAGCACATGGAAGGAAAAACTTGCGGGTTAAGAACTATAACCTTAAAGATAACCAAACAGTAAATCAAGTTAAAAGTAGAAACTATAACTTCTTTGCACCTCTACAAAAGGGGAACCTATAATGTTTCATATGTCATAATTATGGACATAAAGCCATTAGTTTCATATTAATGGAAGTGTCAGAAAAACCAAAGTTCATTAGAGAGAAAAATAAGCTTTGGAAAGAAAAAACATCATAAGAGGAATGTTTCATTGCCTTGAAATCCCAAGATAAAGAAGATTTCTGGTATGTTGACAGTGGGTGCTCAAAACATATGACAGGAAACAAGGACAAGTTTTTGAACTTAAAGAAACAAAAGGGTAAAGTTACATTTGGTGACAATGCTTCAGGTAACATACTTGGGAAAGGCACTGTGATTTTGGGAAAAGAAAAATCTAAGGATGTGTTGCTTGTTGAAAAACTAAAACCTAGCCTATTAAGTGTTACCAAAACTTGTGATCAGGGGCACATTTTCATCTTTGATTCCCATAAATGTGAGATTACGAGAGAGGGCTCATGAAAATTGGTTGGTATTTCTCCTAGAACTCCCGAGAATGTATATATCCTAAATACAAAATTGAATGAAGAGAGTCATATAAATTTAGTAGATGAAAGTTGGCTATGGCATAGAAGGTTGGGGAACATCAACTTTGACAATTTAGTGAAAGTCAACAATCTTGGGGTAGTAAGAAATTTTCCTAAAATCATAAATCCCTCAAATCCTATATGTAGACATTGTCAACTAGGGAATACAACTAGAATAAGGTTCAAAACTAAAGAATAATCAACCTCAAAAACTTTAGACCTTGTTCACACCGACCTCTATGGAGCTACAAGGACCAAGAGTTTTCAAGGACAGCCCTACTTTATGTTGTTCATTGATGATTTTACTAGAATGGGTTGGGTATGTTTTCTCAAGGAAAAATCAAAAGCACTTAACAAATTCAAAGCCCTTAAGACCCTTGTTGAAAATGAAAAAGAGACAAAAATCAAATTTCTTAGATCAGACAATGGTGGTGAGTTCACCTCCAAAGAATTTAATCTCTTCTGTGAAACCAATGGAATAAAAAGACAATTCTCTACTGCCAGAACACCTCAGCAAAATGGAATTGCTAAGAGAAGGAATAGAACATTCTAGGAATCTGCAAGGACTATGCTCAATGAAGCAAAATTATCTAATGGATATTGGAGGGAAGCTGTAAGCACAACAATATACATATTGAACAGAGGTCAGCTCAGGATTAATAGTAATAAGACTCCATATGAATTATGGTTTGGAAGAGCTAATTCGGTAAAATACTTCAAGGTCTTTGGAAGTAAGTGTTACATCAAAAGGCTTGATGAGAATCTTGGAAAATTTGATGCTAGATCTGATGAAGGTATCTTTCTTGGATATGCCTCTACCAATAAAGCATACAGATGCTACAATATCAGATTACATAAGATTTTTGAGAGTGCAGATGTCATGGTGGATGATTTATAAACAATAAGGATCAAACATAAAGAGACCCTACTTGACAATGAAGATGATGATGAGTCAATTGGTACACAAGCAAAATAAGTAGAAGAGGATAAAGAAGAAAAGGAAGAGGATGATATGGATACCAGTGAAGACGAGGAATATACTCAAGAAGAAGAGATAAGGGAATAATCCCCAAGAAGAGACACAAATACACCCTAAAAAATGACTCAAAGGAATCATCCCGAGGAACTGATTACTGTAAATAAAAGCGATGGAGTGAAAACAAGAAGACAACTGTTGTATCGGACAGAAATAACACTTTTGTCACATATTGATCCCAACTCAATCATAGAGGCATGTAAAGATGAAAATTTGGTCAATGCTATGAATGAAGAATTGGACCAGATTGAAAAAAAAGCAAACTTGGGAACTAGTTCCAAGACCAAAAAATAAAAATGTCATTGGAACTAAATGGGTGTATAAAAACAAAATGAATGAGAATGGGCAAGTAATCAGGAACAAAGCCAGATTGGTGTGAAAAGGATATGCTCAAGTTGAAGGGGTATACTTTGAAGAAACCTTTGCACCTATGGCCAGATTAGAGGAAATTAGGATGTTCTTAGCCTTCGCCAACTACACAATTTTTAAAGTATACCAGATGGATGTCAAGTCGGCATTTCTCAATGGAAACATGGAAGAGGAATTCTATATTGAACAACCATAAAGATTTCAATTAACTAACAAAGGAGACTATGTCTATAAACTAAAGAAAGCACTCTATGGGCTAAAACAAGCACCTAGAGCATGGTATGCAAGGCTGGATTCTTATTTACAAGTACAAGGCCTCAAAAGAGGATCAACATACAACAATATTTATTGTAAAATTGTTGGTAACAACATGATTATTTTGGAAGTATATGTTGATGATATTATATTTGGCAGTAATGATGAAAAAATGAGTAAGGAATTTTCTAGGAGAATGCAACAAGAATTTGAAATGTTCTTGCTTGGTGAACTCATTTTCTTTCCTGGATTAAAAATAATACAGTCCAAAAGAGGATTCTTTATCCATCAGTCCAAGTATGTTAAATATATGCTTAATAAATTCTAGTTAGAGGATTGCAAACCTGTTAGTACACCTATGATAGTTGGATGCAAACTAAGCAAGGAAGATGAGTCCAAAGCTGTAGACCCAAAACAATATAGATCAATGATTGGAAATTTACTCTATGTAACAACTTCCAGACCCAATGTCAAGCAAGTTGTTGGGATGGTGGATAGATTCCAAACAACACCAAAAGAGAGCCATGCTCAATATGTGAAAGTAATATTTAGGTATTTGAAACGAACCATAGATCTTGGTTTGTGGTACCCTAGCAAGGATTCATTCACTTTAAAATCCTATTTAGATCCAGATTGGGCAGGTTGTGTACATGATAGAAAAAGTACAAGTGGAGGAGCATTCTTCTTGGGAGAATAATTGGTAGCTTGGATAAACAAGAAACAATCCTCAATGTCTTTGTCTAGCACTGAAGCTGAGTATATCGTAGCAACGAAATTTTTCACACAAGTGAAATGGATGAAACAAACCTTACAGGACTTAAAAATAGTGTTTGAATAACCTACTACTATTTACTGTGATAATACAAGAACTATAAGCCTCTCCAATAACCTTTTCCAACACTCCAAATCAAAACACATTCCTATAAAATACCACTATCTAAGAGATAAGGCTGAAAATAAGAACATTAAATTGGAATATGTCCCAACACAAGAACATGTGGCATATATTTTCACTAAACCCTTAAGAAGAGATGTATTTGAATATATTAGGAAAATATTGGGAGTAATCCCTCTTCCAATCTAATCTCTCAAGAAAATAATGCATCAATTGGCACCAATTCAGGGGGAGACAACAATCAAAGTCAGGGGGAGTCATTGAGTTATGAAAGGAAAAGTATGATTGCAGGAGGAGTTACCCGAGTTCAGATTCTGATTAGAAGCATACAAACATACAAAGATTTACCATAGGGGAACCAACCGTTTTCCATTAATGTCAAAGGGGTAGAGTAACTTCAGAAGAGAGAAACATCATCACATGAGGAGATTGTGTATGGAATTGGTGTGTTTCCATTAATGACAAAGGGGGAGATTGTTGGACATAGTGGCATTAATGTGTTTTCATTGATGTAAAACAATATAACAATATGCAGAGTTCATGTCAAATAAATATATGTAGTATGATAGTATGCAAAGATTAAAAATATCAGGAGGGTTAGCGATTGAAGTTCAAATCAGGACCATTGGATACGCAAGTGCCAGATCAACAACAGGGATTGATTGTGGAGCTCGAAGGGAGAATTAAACTATATGTTATTTCCAATCCCATAATTATTCTAGATCGTTAGATATAATTGATTCAAAGATCAACGATTGTGGTTGACTCACCAATAATCGCACAACTTCAATTGTCGAGTTTGGGCGACGAATTAAACCACTCGCAAGTTATGGTTCCGCAATCCACATCGACTGTTGGAT
Organism: Picea mariana; assembly: GCA_032191745.1. Taxonomy (NCBI): domain Eukaryota; kingdom Viridiplantae; phylum Streptophyta; class Pinopsida; order Pinales; family Pinaceae; genus Picea; species Picea mariana. The sequence goes on along the minus strand of JASDQU010242499.1, from coordinate 134,145 downwards.
CAAGTTAAGTGGAAGGATAGGATAAGTAAAGATGAAGACCATCTGATACAAAGTCTCAAAGTAAATGAGGACCGTCCGATCTATTCAGAGTGCACCAATGTAGCAGTGGTCAACTTCGACGCTAACCACTTCGGGAGAAAAAGGGTTGAGAACAGGTAAGATCACCCGAAGGCTGAAGTACCGAACCAAATGTGAATCATCCAATATGAAAATCACTTAAGAAGATATCCTGACCATCAGATCGAGGAAAGTAGAAGGATAGGATAAGAAAGGCCAAAGGCCCAAAATCTTGAATAACCTAATTCCCGACAGCCGTTGGATCGTGTTAAGACTTTTTCAGGTTAAAGGATGACCATTGGATGAAGTCAAGTTACTTGAGGTTTACAGTTCGGGGAATATCACTTCGGGAGAATTGGGAAGTGGAGAAATCAAATTACCCGAAGTCCCGAAGGCCGAAATTCCGAAGTCACGAGGATAAGACACGTATCACTCACATTGAGAGCCCACATCATCAATAGTGATGTCAACAAGGACACGTGGCATAATCAGCTGATGACAAGTGTCAAGGTCCCATAAGTACTTTAAGTATGCATAATCCACTAATATAGGTGACATATGGAAACCACTCAGGAAGTGCCACGTCAACAAGTGATGTCAAAAAGTTACGTCACTCCGAGATTTTTTACTTCGGGAGTTTCACCACCAGCAAATAAACTAAGTCCCGAAGTCCCGAAGTGGACATGAGTCATCCGATCTGAAGAACACTTTGGGAGAATTCTCAACTGTTGAAGATTATGGACACACGTCTTTTATTCGAGAGATTTTTAAAGAGGTTGGAAGTCCCGAAGTACCGACAGTCTTCCATCTCATCGGGAGATTAAAGCATGACCATTGATTTGATAAGTGATCAAGCACTCTCTTGGCCTAGCGCATGGTCACTTCCTGTGTTCATATGGAATAAGAGAAATAAAGGTAAAAGATAATACATTGCTTAAATTGATAAACCCATGGTTTTTGCGTTGTCGGTCATATAAAAATGATGTAAAGGAAGCGCCTCTGCAGAACTTGGTTTCTACAATATTTGAAAAGTTATGGAACTAAGTTAAATGAAATTAATTCATACCTGTGATCAATTAATGAAAATCATTTTCATTAAATAGAAAGGGATTCTCTATAATATTTGGATAAAGAAAAACAAACGATATTATTGTTAAATGAAGGGGTACGATGGTCCAAACAAAGGGACACAATGTTTCATAGCCCACACCAGTTGAAAGAATATATAAACGAGAAAGAGTGGTGAGAATATTGTGTCTCTAAAGTCCGTTGAAGAAGATCAAAATAGAAGCAGAGTCCAAGATGAAGAATTGTTAGTTCTAAAGTTCCTGTCAATGTCTTAATGAAGATCAAGACTAGAAGGAGACAGAGCAGTTATGCAATCCAATGTATGATACATAAGTTTTCCAGATTCAGAAATTAAGGGTGGTTGGGTGGTGCAAGGGAAAGTTGGAGCTTGTAGGGGAGTAGGTGCTTCATTGTTAGTTGTAGTTGACTAAATAGGGGGTTGTAACCTCCTACCAGTTGGTGCCGGTGAACAAGGGGAGTAGGTGCTTCTTGGTCAGTTGTAGATGAATAAACAGGGGGTCAAAGCCTCCTACCAGTTGGTGATGGTGAACAAGGGTGTGGGTGAATCTTGATCAGTGGGTGCTGATCTAAAAGGAAGAATATCTTCCTTCTATGTAAATTGTAAAAACAAAATTTTGCAGTTAATAGAAAAGTGTTTGTGGTTTTCTCAATTGGGTTCCACGATAAATATTGTATTAAAATATTGATTACATTAATAGAAGAAAAATTGATATTGTGTTAAAATATTGATTACACTAATATTATGTCACTCATTCACCCCCCCTCTCAGTGATATGTATTTTTGATAAAATTATTCTGATACATTTAACTTTTCCATGTTCTGTTGATATGTATTTCATTAGAATGAAAGAATTTTTAAAATAAAGCATCTGGGCATTGATTGTTGTTTGGATGTTAATGTGATTTTTTTATGAAGTTGTTTGAACAATATTCATGGTATTCCCTGACCATTGCACCATTTTTTCGCCTACTACAATCCCCTGATCTTCCCAATAGCCATGTTCATTCCCTGCTCGAACAACAATTGATTGGTGATTTTATGAATGGATTGCATGTGCCTCTATGGTAAATGATAAGAGCCGACTTTTAATTCTATTTTAGGTAGAGTTAATGCATGTATTATTAAGAAATTTTCATAACATGTTTTGGAATATTTCTCCAGGATGAGTTTCTTTAGTAGAGGAAGCAACAGAGGCAGAAATGCAAACATGGGCATAAATTTTAATAATAGAGGAAATTGGAAAAGGGGCCATAGAAGGCCACGATTCTCTATACATTTTGATGTTGATACTCAAGAGATAAATCGACTATTTCAAGTTGGTTTCTTCAACCTAGTTGGCCAAGGAATTCTGCAGCCCTAGCCTGACAAACCTTCTTTTCAACCCAACCATATTTTTCCCGGCATTCCAGTTCCCCATCATGTATCAATGCGACCGGAACCACCTGCCAATGATGGTTGGAAAGAGATTGTCCACCAACCAGCTATTCACCACCACAGATGGCCCACTGCATCATTTCCATTACCTCCTCCACCACCAAAAAACCAAGTTTCCCACGTTGAACCTGTTGTCTCACCTGTGCCATCTTCACATGCCAGTAAAAGATTAAAAACATATATCCCTGAGCTTGTGCAAGACAAAGGAAAAAGAATAGCTACCCCCTCCAACGCATCTAAGGAATTTGCTAAATCATTCTCCTCTTATCTCATTCTTAAGGATGACTTATCACATGTTATTAGTGCATTACAGCCTCAAGGCTCTAAATAGTCAAGGGCCGCTACTAAAAAATCAAAGGAGAACATCAATGAGAAGAGGTAAAATGCCTCTAATAGTAAATATGGCTTTTAAACTTTGAGTATGTTATTTTTTTTTATTTTGAGTACAACACTTCTATTTTTGGAATGTTCAAGAGAGAAGTATATATGTCAAGCATTTTTATTAGACAGTTTGGATATGATTCTATTTTGAGGACATGATTATTACACTCTGCTAATATTTATAATTTGAGCATATATATATGAAGCGAGAGTTACAAGGAGATATTTTTGAGTTAAATGATTTGGATAATTTTTATGTCAGATAATTATAAAAGGAATTAATGGGAGTCACAAGAGGTACCACCTATTTAGCGATTATTTAGATCCTTAATTACATTTATTATTATTTACTTGTCTTAACTAATCAGTTAATATAACTTGGATTAACTAAAGAAAGGTAGTTCAACTACCTTAACTTATTTAATAAGGATAAAATCTCAATCAAATGAAAAGATAAGGAAGAGCAGAATAGAAGGAACTTCTATCATAAGGTCCGCTCTATACTAAGTGATATATTTCTATCTTTCATTCATTCCGAGTTTGCTAGAAGGATTAACTATCTTGATGACAACAGGGTCTTATTGAAGGCGGAAAGATTCAAAACTGAATCACATTATTCAACAACTTGTTTCAAAAGTGTATGACCTATCTTTGGCAGTCTGTGTGTTATTGTCTGTTTATAAATCAGATTTTATGACTGATAAAGAATATTTTGCAGAGTCAAATGACAACATTTTTGGCAAGACGATCCATATTTCTAGCTTCAGTTTTTACTTGTTGTTAGAGTCTTTTTGCATGGTTCCCATCAAAGGATTCTAAATTCGACTTTGGTCTCTACCCTTGTAGGAGTGTGTAAAGATAATCCAGTCTTGTATCTCATAATGAAATCAATATAACAAAAATCAGTTTTCTAAATTTTGTTTCTCACTTGTATTGTGTTAATCTGATTTGAATTACTTTTATTTTTCATGTACACACTCATACATTCTTGTACATACATATGTGTAACTTTTATTAAAATTGATTCCTTTTTTTATTACGTTACATTAAATGACAAAATAAATTAGCCTTCGTTCCTTGTACATGTTATCAATGGATCAAGTGATTGTTATTTTTTCTATAAGGTTATAAACCTCGGGTGACACTCCCAACTATATTTCTTTAGCCTAGCAAGATTTGAAAATGCTTGAGTAAGGTCCTTCCTACCTTTTCCTCAACACATGGGAAGAATTGATTTCTCTCTTGATTTCTATGAAATCATTTTTAGTGTCTTCATTCCATGAAAAAGATTGATCTTTCTTTAACATATTGTGTATTGGTTTGACCTTTCTAGCAAAATCAGGAATAAATCTTCTAACAAAATTGATTTTACCCATAAAAGATTGAATTTATTTCTTAGAAGAAGGGACTTGAAGATGTTGAATTGCGATAACCCTCTCAGGGTCAATACTAATTCCTAAATCAGAAACAATATGACTGATAATTTTACCTTGAGTGACACGAAGGATAGATTTCATAGGATTCAAGTACATTCTAAATTTTCTGCAACGAAGGAAAACTTTTCTTAGACGATCAAAGTGATTTTGTCAATTTTTAGAATAGACAGTTAAATAATCAATATAGATTTGTATAATTTTACCAATAAGATCATCAAAGGCTATTTGCATATCTCTTTGAAAGGTAGCACCTGCATTTATCAGACCAAAAGACATTATTTCATAAGAAAAGGTGCCCCACCGTGTGGTGAATTTGGTTTTGTATTTGTCAACCCTCTTGACTCTAATATGATTATAACCTAAAAATCTATCAAGAAGGGACATCATTCGTGACCCTGTCACTAACTGCAAAATGAGTTCCATATTTGGAGGAGGAAAATTGTCTTTCCCACTTTCCCTATTTAATGCACATAAATCAACACATAGTCATATATCACCATTCTTCTTCCGTACATGGACAAGATTAGATACTCACTCAGAATAATTTACAGAAAATATAATGTGATCATTAATAAGTTTTTCAACTTCCTTTCTAATGGTAGCTTCTAAGGCAGGATTGATGGGTCTTTGTCTTTTCCTTATCATCTTTGCTTATTCCTTAATAGGAATAACATGCTGAATAGCATTGGGATCAAAACCACGGAGATTATCATATGACCAAGAAAAAACATCCTTAAATTCATGGAATAGATCCATGAAATTTTGTCTTTCTCTCTTTGAACATTGGGCTCCAATCTTTAAAATCTTTTGGTCTTCTCGAGTCCCAATATTCATTGAAACAATACTTCCATTTTTTCTTTTTGAATCCTCTTCCTCCTCATACTTTTTTTTGCCAACATCACTGGATGAGAATGAGCTCTCAAGAGGATTCATTCCTTTCGTTTAATCAACTCATTTTATAAGAAAGAACAAATATTTTCATTATCCAGAAAAAAATCCATGATTCTACATTATCAGGAAAGTGAGATCGATATAAAGAAATAAATGTAGAATCATGCCTCTGAGGAAGTAATTTCCTTGTAGGACTGGATAAAAAAACAACAATACTATCAACCATATAATTCAAGTCTCTCTTGATATGAGTGATGTTAAAAGATAAAATATTTGAGATTAAATACCATACTGCCTGAGTATTCCTTTTAAGTAGCTTGTTTGAGGGGGTATAAATTCTTCTAACTAGATTTAAAACAAGTTCAAAATCCCCCAAAAAGTAAGATGATAACAACCAAGATTGAAAGCATTTTCAATTCCAAGGATCAAGGCTTCAAATTCTATGACATTGTTAGTGCAAGCAAATTCTATTCTGTAAAAAAAATTACGAATCTTTCCCACAAGAGAATACAATACTATGTCTGCTCCATTTCCCTCCCTTGAGCATGCACCATCAAAATGCATGTGCCACATTCCATCTTCAAGATCTGGAGGGGGTGTGACAAAATTATTATCTTCTTTCATAAAAATAGAGTATACACCCACATTTTCCTCAATATAGTTTACATGAGGTTGTGAAAGACTTTCTTTATAAAACGAGATCTGTCCTTCCCTAATAAAAATGATGTTCTTTCCATTCTTTGGAAGGGACATGTGTGTTCCATCCATTGAATTATATCCAACAGTCAACGCTTTTTAGTCTCTTCCCAAAATAATGGAACAATTGCTGATTGAAATGCCATTTACTTGAATATTGCAAGTGGTTCTTATCTCTGGGTGAGCACACAAAACTAAGGTCACATCCTTGATTTCACCTATTGTAACTTGTTTCTGACTATTGTAAGACAACATACTATTTGAATTTTCATTCGTACATTAAATACCTAACTCTTCCATGATGATCTTAGACATTACATGTGGACTTGATCCACCATCAATTAATCAACAATGAGAAATTTTATCCATATCTTTATAGATACATAGAAGGGAGGATTTTTAACATAACTCATAGGATTATATACACCTAATTTATTTATGTACATTCCTTCTTCATTTTTCTCTTCGGATAAACTAACAATAGTAGAAGTTTTACCTTCCATGAAATCTTTCAGATGCCTTTGTTGTTCAGGGACGATGACCATATCCAATAAAGACACATCTACTTTTATTGTAGCCAGTTGTTTTAGAATATTGTACTTAGATCAAGAAGAAGAAGTAGAAACCTCTTGACTTTGTGCACCCTTTGTAACTTGAGGGTTGGTTTGTTGAGAGGATGAGCTTGGAGCAAAATAGTCTTGGGAGGACCACCCTTGTCTTTGTTTGCATAAGATTTTTTCTAGGCATTAATTAACATGACATCCTCTTTTGGAGCACAATATAATGTAGAAATAGTTGCATCAACTCTTTTGCAAAATATATGGTCTCTTGCATTCGTTTTGACCTCACAAGTATTTTCATCGTGATTTCCTCACAAAAATTGCACAGTTTCTAGCAAGAATAGCCTTTGGATGATAGTTGTTAGGTTGAATATTATTAGGATGATTCCTAAAGGCATATTGGGAAGAAGTTTTAGCTGAAGAAGAGGTAGAATTCACCCCTTTTCTCTCGAAATCAATCATTTTATTTCTCATATCTTGTACCAATTATAACACAACTGACATATCATTTTTCTTGACTAAGTCCTCAATAGGAAGATTCGTTCTTGCCAACTATTCCTCAAATTCTAAACATGTCTATAATGCAGATCCCAAACTATTAACATTCTTCTCTTCTAGCCTATGATGATAGGTAGAAGACAAGGTATTATAATAATGCATTACTGCAACTTGATTATGAGGTCTAATGATTTTTGAAATATGATTGTATAATTTGGTGAAATGAAAATTGATAGATTTAATAGTTTCACCCTTGTTATAGAAAAGATTGTTGTAGTCTCTAAGTAAGTATATTGGAATTTGAGGTTGTCCATAGGTAGACTCAAACCAATACGACATTTCATCCCAAGTTGAGAAGATATTGGGTGGTAGTTCAAAGAAATCGGTTGCAACCTTCCCTTCCAATGAGTTGACAAAAATTCTCATGCATGTGTCATTTTCATTTTCCCCAATATTATGTCATGCATTTGAAAAATCAATAAGATGTTTGTTAACCGAAATTGTACCATTACCAAAAAATTTAGGCAAATGATCCTTGAATTTAGGAAGAGGCGTAGTGGTCGCAGCCAAATGTAGAGGAGAAGATACATGCCACGGAGTAGCATTTTCATATTCTTTGAATTTGAATAATCCATATTGTTTGATGACCTTAGCAGGATTTGTAGTTGATACGACAATATTGTAGTGAATGTGCATGCTTCCAATTATAGAAGAAGTTGAAGATTCCAAAGAAGTGGATCCACTTGTACTAACAGAACCACTCGATGAAGTCATTATGGGTTTCCTGGGAGGAAAGGATATCGAAATTCTTGTTACTTCAGATGAAGATTCTAAAAAATATCTTCTAAGATTAGGTTCAAGATTCTCTAAAAATTCATTTTTCCTTCCTATTTCAAAGAAAGGATTGAATTCCAGAGATTGGGCTCTTAACCATATTGATAGACGAGATTGATTGGACATAAGAGAACAATTTACTGAGGAGGCCTATTTTGAGCTTGCCTTTTGTAATGTAACCACCCCCAGTTGGATCACGTCACTACTAAAACGACTCCATAAAAATTTATAATACTAAATCTAAATGTGGAAAATAACACACAACATGACAATCAATTTCATTAAGTTGTCCATACAAATAAAGCCATTGATAATCTCGGTTCCACTCTGCATACTTGTTCAAAGTATGAAGAACAACGTTGAAGAACAGGTCTTCCCCAGGGAGAATCAATTAAACAGACAGACATGTCCACCGTCTTACAACTAGTACAAGATATGAACAATCATATGATAATGTATGATCGAAAGGGGACTATCTCCCATCTCACCCTTGGAGCTTCATCCTCTTCTGTACCCCCCTTTAGAAGTTCAATTGAGAACCATTTTCAGCCTAAAGTTATCTTGCCTCAAAGTTGGTGTAACTTTTACGAAGAACACCACGAGGAAGCCACATGTGAGGTAAGGAAGAGTGTTAGAGATAAGATCTTTGGTAAAAGACCAGAAACTACTATCATTGTCCTAGATTTCGTAGAACCAGAAGATGTCATGATCATCAATACTATGAACAAAGCCTATGCTCCCAAGGGAAAGTTTGATCCTCCCCACAATTATTCTATCCCGAGCTCATCCTCACAGGTTGCTACTATTTAGGTTTCTAAGGTTCCTGACAGTCAAGGAACAACTTCCCCTCTCCCCTCTTCCAAGAACAATATATTGAATCAGTTGGCCAACATCAAAGCAGATGCAACCCTTCTGGACATGGTTGTCATCCCTGAACAACAAATGCATCTGAAACAATTCATGGAAGGGAAAACTTTCGTTGTAGCCAATCTTTCTGAAGAGGTAAACGAAGAGGATTCGTCTATAAATAAAGTAGATGTACATAACTTTAGATACCCTGTAAAAAATCCCCTTTTTTACATTTCTGTAAATATTATGGATAAGATCGCCCATTGTTGCCTCATTGATGGTGGTTCAGGACCAAGTGTGATGTCAAAGATTATTATGGAAGAGCTAGGCTTATTTTGTACAAATGAAAATGCCAGAAGCATTCTCTCTTATAATAGTCTACAAAAAATGACCATAGGTGAGATTAAATATGTAACCTTAGTTTTATGCACACACCCTGAAATAAGTACAACTCTTAGTATTAAGTTAATCGATATGCCTGTAAGAAATTACTCAATTATCTTGGGAAGAGATTGGCAAGCCTTAACAGGTGGATACCTCTCACTCGACGAGACACATTTATCTGTGCCTCAAAATGGTAAGAACATTATAGTCCTTAGAGAGGGAAGGATTTCACCCTACATAGAGAGTGTTCCACAACCTAATGTAATCTATATCGAATAGGACCTAGGAGTGTATTCCATCTTTACCGAGGAGGATAATATTCCTTTGGAACAAATTGATTTAGATGATGATATGTGGCACATGAACTTCGATGGTTCACGCTCTAATGAAGGTAATGGCGCTGGCATTATCTCGGTTTCCCCTGTAGGGAAAATTCATAATTTGTCTTACAGGTTGGAGTTTGTTTGTACGAACAATGTCACTGAATTCAAAGATTTATTATTAGGCATTGAAAACACCTATAATATTGGTTGTGGCCACCTTTCATTTTTTGGAGATTCTGAGCTTGTTGTGAACTTGGTATGTAAGATATACTCTCCTAGCAACAAGATGATGAAATGATACACCCAAACTGTTTGGGCGCTTATCGCGAACCTATTATCTTTCAACATCACTCATGTTAAGAAGGATTTGAATTCAATGGCTGATCGATTAATTGTCTTTGCATCTTCTACTAATCAACAACCTTTGCCTCACAGGCCTGATTTCTCTTTTCAATCTCTATATCGTCCACATATCCATGACAATGTATAATCTTGGCAAGCCCTCCCTGACGATGAAAACATTTGTTATTTCATTCAACGTGAACCTTTTAAGCCCAAGGAAATTATATCCATAGAATACAACAAGATTCCTAAGGGCCTGACTCCTCTAGAGAGTTTGTTTTCATCAAGTGATGCAGGCAATAAAGAGAAACATAAAGAAGAGGAGTCAAGAAGGAAGGTGGGTGAAACCACCTCCTTGAATATTAGGGCACTCGAATCTTCAAAGAATGTTAAAATAAGTACCCAATGTTTTGATAAAGAAGAAATGAAGTTTGCCAAGCTACTTGGTGAATTTCAAGATGTTTTTGCTTGGTATTATAAGGATCTTTGTGGTTTTGATCTTGGTCTTATAAATCATGCTATCCCCATCAAGGAAGGCATGAAACCAGCTAGGCAAAAACAAAGACCTATTAACTCTACATTTAAAGCAACTTTTCAAAGGGAGTTGGAAAATTTCTTAAAGGCTGGGATTATTTTTCCAGTCTACTCTGAATGGGTTTCCAATTGGGTACCCGTTTCGAAGACCATTGATCATATTAGAACTTGCATTAATTTTCGCACTTTCAGTCAGGCTATTATGAGAAATCATTTTCCTCCCCTCAATATGGAAATGATTCTGTAGCAGGTTGTAAGTTCGCAGATGAGGCCCTTACTTGACAATTTTTTTGGTTACAGTAAAATCAAGGGAAAAGGGGCAGATGTTCACAAAACCACTCTTATCACCAATTGGGGTACCATGACTTATAAATGCCTGTTTTCTGGCTTACCTGATGCAAGTACCGCTTTTAAAATACCTATACACACAACTATTGATGAATTGATCAGTATATGTATCTACCTTGATGATCTAATCATATATGCTAGGGGGCTGATAATTACCTCAGATTTCCAAGTGTTATTTCTGGGTCCTTTCAAAATTGTTTTTGTCCTGGAAACTAACTCTTACATTCTAAAGTATTTATAGGAGCAATTGTTTTCCTACAGCACTAACAGTTCTCACTTGAAACATTACGAGGGACCAACATGAAAAATTCCAATGTTGTTTGGATTTTCTGTATACTAGTAACTTAGCTCTGCTTTCAATTCTGCACTATTTTCTTTTCTTCTTTACAATAGTTTAACTTCTACTTTCTATTTAAAACTTTTCCTACTTCTTTTACGTTTCTATCATTTTGTTGTTGTTTTAATCTTTCAATTTTACTTCTCTCATGATTTTGTTTCATACCATCTTTAGTTAATTTGGTCAAAATAAGATGTTGGATCAATTCTGCCACAGTGACACTCTTGCAAAGCATTGTTAGTCAATAACAATCAAGCTTACACAATTGTTACAATGTTTCCCCTGAAGGTGCGCTTGAATTTGTTATCTACTTCCATTGTTGTCTAGAAAAAAAAAAGTTGGGTTATCTCTCGCTTCTGTTTTCCTTTTCTTCATCCATTTGAGAATTTAAGAGAGCAAATCCATAAAATTTTACCTTGAAGTTAAGAGCCGATCTCGGTTGGATGATTATGCACACAATAGTAAAACCCCTCATACTTAACACTTTTCATGAGTTATTCCTGAATTCCCAGTCATTTTTCCATTTATTCCGTTCACTTCCCCCTGTTTCATAATATCCCTGGTTATATCTTCTTGACCTGTTGTTCTTGGTCTGCGAAAACATGTGTTCTGAGTTCTAAATATGTTAAAAAAAAATTTCCCTATGGATTCGCCAATTTGTTGACGATTAAAATTGCAACAAGGGTTTTACTCGCAAAGTATTGCTAAAGCCTATTATTATAAGCTAACAAGATATATGATACTAGTAGGTGGGACCACCTTGTAGATTGGGAGATCAGATCTAGTTCTTATTTCATGTTTATGCTGCTATTCGACATCGCTTACAGGGTTCTACATGATTGATGAAGTCTTGATTTTATTGGCAATGAATAAGGCATATTATGTGTTGGTTATGTTTGCGACAAATGATTGATGGATAAGGCATGATGTGTGTTGTTTCGATTGCTCTAGGATTCATGTTACAATGGTCTATGTTATCCATTGTTATCCTTGATATCTGTTTCTGGATTCATTACTGTGACGCCTGCATAAGAGACATGTTAGTAACAGCATATAAGAAGCATTTGAAAATAAATGAAAGAAATATAAACAAATGCAAAAGGAAGAGATTAAACTATGCTAATATTTTTTTTTTTGAGTAAAAAGGTGGATCCTATTATATTAGCATAAACAACATACAGTGACTATTGATGACGCCAGCTGTCCCGCCTAAGCAGGAAACCGAGACAGTTGGGCATCCTATGCCAAGTGTTACTCTGTTGACAAAATAGACATGGTTTCGTCTTGCCCGAAGGAAACCAGGACTGACAAACTTATGAGGTTCAAACTGTATGCCATAAGCTAGATATAAGGAAACTGAAAAAACTAACTGAACTAGAGCTATATGCAGAACAAAAAAGGAACTCCTAACCGAGAGCATCATTGAACCGTTTTATCCGTGCGCTTCTTCTCGTTTCCCTGCTTTCGCCAACCTACAGGAAGCACGTACGTCTGCACACACGTCAGGCATTGCCTCTGTGGTAGATTTTTGGAGTGGGCCGTAAAGAGCATGTCAAGCCACTGGTCGATCCTAGCGAGGCTAAAAACCTGGTCATCCATAAGACTTCTGAGCTCAAAGATGAGTGGGAGGTGCCACAATTCAGAAAAGGGTGGCTGCTCCAGCCCGTAGCTGTCGACGGAGGCTTGGTGTCTACAATCCTTTGCTTCTCTGCTTGTCTGCTCCGAACGGTTGAGAGATTGAGTCGTCGTCCCTGTGGTAGCATCGAGAGGGGTCTCTTCTTCTACAAAACAGGTGGGGAAGTGGTCCTCCGGGCTATTGGCTTTGAAATCCTTCTGGGTGTCCCTAGGCGGAGGCTTGTCTTCCTTTACAAATTCAGTAGGTGGGTAGCTCTGCATGGCTTCCTCTAAAGTAATTTCCTCCACGTACGCCATGGGAGGTGTTCGTGGTCTCCTGCTCCGTCGAGTGGATGCTATGGCCAGTGCCTGTTCAAACTTCCTCTATCGCTGGCACCGAGACTCAGTCGTGTACCAAGCGGCACCTCTGCGCGGTTTTCCTCATACCCTTGGCATGGTGGAGATCCTGGGAATGACCAGGGTTCCTGGCAGACGGACTGCTCTATTCCAGAGCTTCAACGGGACCTTGAATCTCTGCTCCGGTGGAGTATGTTGCAGATGCACTGGTGGAGTGAACACTGCGAGGAGAAAATGCTTCTCTATGCTATCAATCCCTGTGATGAGGCGTAGGGCTATCACAACCGCCATAGCCATTAAGGCTTGGTGCTGGGTGCGCTGGAGGCTGGTACAACTCCCTTGCGCGAGGAGGCTCGTCATTTGGTAGCCACTACTGTAAACCATGGTGACTTAATTGCGGAGGGGATTTTCGCCGATTGATGCATGAATAATGCGTCCCGACAGCAGTTCGCGTGTCTCCAGATAGCTACGTGGCACCCCATCTAGGGGGGGTAAGTCTCTGGTGGCTAAGGTTTGGCACCTGGTGAAGATATCTGAGCGTTCTGAGACGTGGTCCACCCAGCAGGAGTAATCGGCTTCCCTTTCAACTGCTTCATTTGCTAGAAAATCTGCTACTCTATTTGTGTCGCACTTCACATGGGAAGGTATGATGCTGAGATTGGGTTGGAGGAGGCGGTTGAAATCTTCTAGCAGTCCTGAGAGTCACCAACTCGGTGAAATTTTTGAAGGGTGACTTCCATTGAGAATCTTGGTGATTAAATGGATGGTGACTTGTGAGTCTCCTTCCAGGACAATTTTGTGGTAATCTTTATCCATGGTTGCTTGGAGGCCTCTCAATAATCCTGTTAGTTCTGCCACCTTGTTTGTTGTTTCCCCTAGGAAGCCCACTATCAGCCCCAGGATCTTTCCTTTGGAGTCTCTGATCACTGCTCTATATCCTATTGTTCCTGGGTTTCCTTTGGTGGCTCCATCAAAGTTGATTTTGATGAAGTGAGCGGAGGGGGGGGACCAGGTGATTGGGCTGATCTGAAGAGGTTTGCTTGTCCTTGGTGTTGATTGATTGATTAGGATGGGCTGCCAGCATTGAAGAATGCATTGTTCCTCGGGATTTAAATTGAGGTCCTCCGCTTTCCATGATTTACTCCTAACTGTTTCCTTGATTAGTGAGCTAATTCTTTCCCATGTAGCCTCCGGCGTGGAGGCTTGGGAGTGGAAAATTCTTTTGTTTCTTTCCTTCCAGAGTTGCCAGAGGACAAATCCTGGTAGAAGCTGCCAAATGTGATTTAGAAGCGGGTTGTTATAGGAGATGCGGTCCCAGTTCTCTATTGTATCATTGATGTTGTTTCGGTATTGATCAGATTTGCGCATGATTTGCGCGCTTTGATCCCATATGTGTTGGCTGTAGCAACATCCATTGAAAATATGTTCTTTGGTTTCCTCTTGTTGGTAGAAGAGCACACAGAGGGATGGCCCAATGAGGCCTCTTTTCCTGATATTATCCCAGGTTAGGGCCCGATTGTGCACCACCAGCCACAGGAAGGTGGAAACCTTAGGCCAGAGAGCATAATTCCAGACATTTCCCCATATGGGCTCTTTGAGTTCGCCTTGGGGGTGGCTGTGTAGGGAGTAGGCTTCCTTTATTGTGAAGGTCCCGGCTGTGGAGTATCCCCATATCAGGATGTCCAACCCTTCTCTTCTGGGAATTTTCCGTCAGTTGGCTTGAGATTGCGAGCCCCTTAGGTTGAGATTCTCTGGGACTCCAAGGTCTTGGTGAGAGGTTTTCCATTGACGCCAGGGAAGGTGTTGTCCTTGGGGTATCCAAAGATATTTAACCTTTAAGGAGATGTGCAGATTGAGAGCTCCATTGAGAGTGGATAGGTCCTCTATTTCATTCAGGGGTTTAAATTGCTGCCAGGAGTCATGCCAGAACATGGCACTCTCTCCATCTCAGACCTCCCAAAAGGCATGGTTCTGTACCAGAGTGCGATTTTTCCATGCAATGTTCCAGATGTTGGATCCTTGGATTCTGTTGTTATGCCTGATCAGTTGGTTGACTGGCTTGAGGGGGGCGTACTTTTGTGTCCAGATTTGTGCCTAGGTCGCTGTTGGAGTTTTTAGCCAGCGCCACCAGATTTTGGCACCCATGACTTGGTTGAGCTTCCCCGGGTCCCTGAGGCCTAATCCTCCTTGGATTTTTGGCATGCAGAGTTTATCCCAGTTTACTAGCGCCCATTTATTATTAGGTTGATGTCCATGCCAGAGGAATTTTTGCAGAAGGTTTCTGATGGCTTTAATAACATGTTTAGGAACAACTAGGACCGTGAAGAGATAGGTGGGAAGAGTCTGCAAGACTGATTTTAGGAGGACTAGCCAAGAGGTAATCTTGAGGGGTCTAAAGGTCCAATTACTTAGTCTGTTAGAAATGGAGAGGAGAATACTGTCCTAGGAGATGGATCTAGCGGCTACTCCCGTGAGGGGAACGCCCAGGTAATTGGATGGAAGGGAACTCCTGGGTATTCCAAGGAGTTTGGAGATATGAATTTGAACTGGGACTGGAGTATTGAAGAAGTAGAGCTTGGACTTGTCAAGTTTTAGGGACATGCCTGAGGCTTCCGTGAAGTTGAAGAGGATGGAGTTGAGCTTGTTGTCCTCCCGAACCGTGGGGGAGTTGAGAAGGAGGGTGTCATCGACGAATTGACTATGGGAGAGCACTGGTTGAATGTTGTGAAGAGGTAGACCTTTGAGGGAGCCATCTGTGAGTGTAATCTTGATGCATCTGCCTAAGCCTTCCGCCATGAGCACAAACAGGAAGGGCAAGAGGGGGTCTCCCTATCTGATGCCTCAGGTGGGTGAGAAAGGCCTGGATGGGACGCCATTTACCAAGATGGAGAAGAATGTTGAGGAGATGAGGTTGAGGATCTAGTTGACCCAACCTTGATCGAAACCGAAGGAGTCTAGGATGGCTCTGAGATATTGCTAGCTGGCTCGATCGAAAGATTTGGAAAGGTCTAGTTTGATTAGCATACCTGGGGTTTTGGAAGTTTTGAGGGAGTGGATGACCTCATGAGCCAGGATGACACTGTCCATGATTTGCCTTCCTTCTACATACCTTGCCTTCTCCTTGGAGATGACATGAGTTAGAATGGGTTTTAGTCGGTTGGCTACTACCTTCGTTATAATTTTGTAGATGACGTTGCAGAGGGCTATGGGTCTGAAATGTTTAGGATTTGTAACTCTTTCTTGTTTTAGAATGAGGGTTAGGAAGGTCGCATTGAGGGATGGGAGGACCACACCTGAAGCTCTTGATTCCTCTACAACTTCCCATACGTCTTTTTTGACCAGATCCCAACAGTGATGGAAGAAATCAGTAGTGAACCCGTCTGGGCCTGGGGGATTTCCTGGGGGCATGTCTTTTACCGCCTGATCCACTTCCTCCTGGGTGATGGGCCTTGTTAAAGCAACGTTTTTTCTCCGGGGTTACCAGTGAAGGTATGTGCCTGGTGATTCTTTGTATAGCTTCTCTTCTGTCCTCCTTGGTTTCCATTAGGAGGTCCTGGTAGAAGTTGATTAGCTCTGCTTCAATTTTGGAGTGTTCTCTGACTGTGTTACCCTGGCTGTCTTCTAAATGGGTGATTTTGTTGACATGGCGTCGATGCATCATTGCTCTGTGGAAGAATTTAGTATTCCTTTCCCCTTCCTTGAGCCATTGTACTCTGGATTTTTGTTTCCATATAATTTCCTCTTGCTTTCTTCTTTCTTCTAATTGTGCTTGGAGCTTCTCCTCCTCTCTCATTAGGTCGGTGGTTCTAGATCCGGAGATGAAGGTATTTTGGATCTCTTTCAGCTGGCTTTCTATGTTTCGGATGCTTTGAAAAATGTCTCCAAAACTGTTCTTGTTCCATTGCTTCAGCAACAACTTGAAGTTTTTGAGTCTTTGTTGGAATTTGTACATACTGGAACCATGGTCTATTTTTTCCTGCGCCCAGCAGGATTTGGCTAGGTGTTGGAAGTCTGGGTGAAGAAGCTAGAATTTTTCAAAGCGAAAGGGCTTGAACTTAGGTATTTCTTCTGTGTCTAAATTGAGAGCAAGTGGCCAGTGGTCTGAGCCAGCTTTTGGTAGGATGAGGCTTTCCAGATAGGAGCCCGACTCCATTAATTCCTCAGTGACCAAGAAGCGGTCCAGATGGCATGTGATGTGTTGGGTGCCCGATTTGTGATTATACCAAGTGAAAATTCCATTGCTATTTTCTATATCTACTAACTTAAGATGATCAACGAGAGTTTTGAACTTACCGTTGTCTTGCTCCAGCTTTTTGGTGCCTCCTATTTTTTCCTCCAGCGATAGGATCATGTTGAAGTCTCCTCCTAAGATCCAGTTTTGGGTTCTCACCAGGGTTTTGATTAGTTCAAGCCTCTTCATGAGTTTATCTTTGTCTTGCTGATTGTGGGGGCCATAAACATTGGTGATGGATCCTTCCTGGTTCGAGCCAATGACCTCGAAGTGTGCCGTTATTGTTCCCACGGTTGAAAAAGGGTTGCTAATGCTAATGTTGGAGGGATTCCAGAGGATGGTCAGTCCTCCGGAGGCACCTATGGAGTCTGTTGATATGGAGTTGCATTCTTGCCAGATTCGCTGAAAAATGATGTCAGCTTCTGTTCCTGCGCATTTGGTTTCCTATAACAATAGAATGTCTGGGTTTTCTGCCCTTATGCAGTCTCGGAGGGTCCTTTGTTTGGACCTACCATTGAGTCCTCTGATGTTCCAGGTGAGGATCTTCATCATTGGGCGGGTGGTGTTGTGTGGAGGTATACCTCCGAGATCTTGTGGATCTGCCCTAAGTTTATCATGAGATTGCCCGCCTCCTTGATCAGTTGCTGCACTGTTTTGCGCCCTCTTCTCTTGTTCTCTCGAAGGATTTTCTTCGAGCCAGAGCTCGAGTCCGTGGCTATACCCAGCCGTGTTGTAGATCCCATGGAGGAGTTGAGAAATACTTTATGAACCTTGCGCAGTTGTTCTTCAGGAAGGGTCTGCAGGTCCTTTTGATTCAGGGAATCTTCTAACTTTTCTAGGTCTATGCCTGCTAGATCTCCTTCGTCTAGTTGCATTGGGGTGTCCCCATCTCCGTCTCCCCTGTCCTATGTGTATGCTTCACGGCTTTTGGGGGGGAGGGTAGGATTTAAGGGATTTTCTTGAGACTGTTGCAGGTTCTTGTGTGGGTCTTGGATTTCCTCATCCTCTGGCAGCTGGTTCAGGATCTCATAGGAGTTGCTGGTTGTGATTTTTTGCCTGGAGTCTGGGATTTGCCTCCTTGGTGGGTTCCGCTTCTTTGACGCGACCATGGTGAAGCCATCCTTCTGTGTGTTTTCATTTGCTTTGGCGACTGCTTTGATCAGGGGGTAGTCTCTGTAGAGGTGGCCGTGCTCATGACATCTCCTACATCGGAAGGGAATGTGCTCGTAATCCAGGGTTTGTTGCTAGTCCTCATCTTGGTATTCCAAAGTCACCACACCAGGTAGTTCTTTGGAGATGTTCATGTATACACAGATCCTGGCATAGGAGGTGTATTTTCTCTGTATGGTGGCCTCTGAGGCTTTAACATACTGGCCCAGGGTGTTCCCTATGCCCATTAGAATCTCTTCCAACCAAAACTCTTGCGGTAAAGAGTATAAGCGGATCCATACAGGGGCCATGGTGAAGTCCTCTTTGTCAGGGCTAAATCTTTCAGTCAAGAAGCATAAGAATAGCCCTGCTGATTTGAAGAAGTACGACCCATTTTCAAATATCCTGTCCTTGTCCTCTAGATTGTATAGAATGATTGTGAAGAAGCCTTTGGAGCTAAGTTAGACCTCGTAGTCCCCTTTGGGGTTCCACCAGTGCTTGATCCATTTGTTGAGATCCCTTTCTATTGGCCAGAGCCCTAAGAACTTACCTATAAGGGCATGTTCTCTCATAAATTATGTATGTTCTCCTACTCTGGTTGAGCTAATGAGGTATCTCGGTGCTTTTTCCATTTGTGGTATGCACTTACCTGGTTCCCACCCTCAGGTTGGCTTCGCATGGGAGGTTCCTGCCTCCGTCTCCATTTCCTTCCTGAGGCCTTGTTCCCTGGCCAAAATCTGTTCGCAAACTTGCTGGGGCGGCTCGAATGTGGGGTGTTTCACTCTATTGCCAGATCGATCATTGGCGGTGATGTTACTGTATGAGGGGGGTTGCCCCTCCTCCTCCGAGCCCATTTTGGCATGTCAGTGAGGGACGAGGGATTTGTTTTGTTGCTGAACGGGCGTCGTGCAGGAGCTTTGCTTGTGGATGGCTGCAATCTGCGCCTGAAGGGCTAGGGTTTCCTCAGCCGGGACATTTTCATCGCATCTTCGAGGAGAACCTAAAGATAAATTCGAATTGGTTCGATCCTTATTTAAAATATGCTAATATGATACTCTACATACATTGAAATTAAAAAGATCGTTGTTAGTCCTAGCTAACAAGTTAATAACTATGTGATTTATGGAGTTATATGAAACATGGTTGATATGTGTTATGGTATAGTTGGCAATGGTTAAATGTGATATGGGTGGCGCATTTGACAAGTGATGGGCGTTAAGTTCGATGCATAGATTTATTAAGCAGATTAATGGAAGGTTGGTTGGCATGTACTAAGGAATTGAATGAGTGGGGGTGGAGGCAACGTGCATTTACTGCACGTCACTCATCCTCCTTCCACTGTCTGTCACCCTAGCTTGGAAATTTTTCAATTGTGCTTTGTTGTGGTTAGGCTCCGACTTTCAAGCAGAGGAAGAACCACTCGACCAAGCTCGCGTTTTTAAGGTTCTCTTGGTTTCAGGTATGTCTTTTCACCATCCATGAATCTACTATGGTTATGAAATAGATATTGGCTCAGGATGTATGGGTTTTTGCTTTCCTTGAGATTGACAACTATGTAAATTTCTAATATTTTTCTGGAATAGATGGTTGATGTGGTTTTTCATTGCAGTAATGTTTGAAGTCACAGTTTTATGAATCATTCTGGGTGTTAGAAGCCATGAAGGGTCTCTTTCATCCTTGTGTGAAACCTTGCGTGTTCTAAGTGTTGTTACAACACCGAAGTGAAGCCTTTCTCCTTTGTTCAGAGTCTCTCCTATCACGGGAGTTGTCACCCTATCTACGAGTTAGTAGTGATATACCTTGTGTGTGCACCATTAGCCTCAGAATTTCTCACCCAATGGTGGGGGTCGACTCCAGTCTCGTTGTGTTGATCCACAGGGCAAATCCTTGATTGCTCAAAGCCCGGTTTTGATAAAGGGAACCTGTTATGTCTCGTTGGATAGATGGTTGATGGTTATGAGTTAGTGGTGCATCGTCGATGGTGTTCTATTGTTGGCCCATCTCTGTTGATTATCCTGACAGTGGTTGCGGTTATTGGTATTTAGTCACTGCAATTGGTTATTATAACAGTCTAATTGATAAGCTCAACATTGTTAATTGGTCGATTGGAGAAATGGGATCGAATACACAGTTGTTGTCTTTTACATGGTGATTATTGAATTGTTAACCCAATATTAGTTTTAATTAATTAAGTCACAACAATGTTTTCGCGCGTGATGCGTGGGTATGTGTAGCCTTCCTACAACATGTTAGGTTGAGTTAATGATTGTTGTGACTGTGTGTTTTAAATTTCCAAATGGGAGTATTTCAATTGTGGTAATTATGGCATGGCCATCCACTGTATATATGGATATTGTTGATTGCGCCATAAAATATGGTCACGGGTTTTTTTCAAAACAATATGGTTTTGTTGCAAATTCGATCAATTTATGAGATGAGATTGGGCTTACTGTTGCTACCTCAATTATTAATTGATAGACCAACATTGTGGATGTTTAGATTCAGAGTAGTTGGACCTATACAGTCACACAATTACTCTGCTTTTTGTCGAATTGTCTGTGCATTCCAAACATAGTATGAGTTAAAATGGTGATTGTTGTATGTGTGTTTAAATGGCAAGTCAGGATCATTTAATATTGATGGTTATATTTGGTTGTTCGTTATGTGCGTTGATGATATCATGTGTCGTAGAAGAGATAGACACAGGTTCTGTGACAGTATAACCTCATTACAATTTAATTTTTAAATGAATTAAGGGACAAAATCAGACACGACTTTTGAGTCTGTATTTGATGATTGAATTGATTCGTGGGAAGTGGTTGAGGAATTGACACTGAACAGAGTGGAAATAAGTGACTGTGTATTCATTTGGGAATTGTTTTAAAATATTAAATGGACAATGAGAATAAACAAACTCTTCTACAAGTAGTGTTGGGATGCATGATTGTCTTGTTTGGTGACACTGTGTTACAAATTTGATTACAAACAGTGAGCAAGTCAATGTACAAAATTAATTGAATTATACACAGTAGTTTTCATTTGATCACAATGATTATTTGATTGGTGTTATTTCCTTTTACATAATGGTTTTATGGATTACATAATTAATTTTATGAAAAATATCCGCTTTCTTTCCCTACCACTATTTCTCTTTTCGCTAATTACAACCCCATCACCTTCCCACAACCATTTTTCACTCCCTGTTCTAAAATTTAATTACAGTCAAGAAAAATTATGTATTGAAGCAGTTTGAAATCACAATTTCTTGGGTGGATCACAGTGATATTTTCCTTGGTTTGCATTACAGTTGATTGTTGTTGTCTTTGAGAAGTAACCATGTTTATTTTCCCCCTCATTTTATCATGTTTCTCTCAATACAAACCCCTCACATATCCCAGGACCTTTTGTTCACCCCCTGCTCATTGACAACAGTTAAACAATTTATATGGATTGGATTGCATGAGTCTGATATGTTTCTGAGCCAAAATCTATTTCATATTTTTAAGGAGTTGTCATGTATGGTTGTAAAGGAACTATTTTCTGATAAATCATGCAAGTAGGAATGAGATTTTTCATCCAAGGTAACCATGGTAGAGGCCACTGAGGGAGAGGTAATTGGAATAGAGGCCCAAGAAGGCCAAGATTCTCTGTACACTTTGATGTTGACTCGCAATAATTAGGCCAGTTATTTTAGGTTGGATTTTTCAATTGGATTGGGCAATGAGTGGTCCAACCTAGGCCTGAAAGGCCTCCCTTCCAAGCTCCACAAGCCCCTGGTATTCTTGTGCCCCCTCATGTCTCATTTCAACCCGAGGTTCCCGAAAACGATGGATGACAAGAGATTGTCCACCCGATAGTCTCTCAACATCGTGGCTGGCCCAATTTGTCCTTAACTGTTCCCCCACCTATTAACCAGATTTTCCAATATGCACCTGTCCAATCACCGGTTCAGTCCTCTCATGCTAGCAAAAGGTTGAAATCCGAGGCCCGTCATGCCCCTGACAAAGGAAAAACCACCGTTGCCCCTTCCTCACCCTCCAATGGCTTTGATAAATCTGTGTCTTCCTAGATGCATTTGAGGGACAATTGTTCTCATGTGATCAATGAGATTAAGCCTAAAGGATCAGCGCAGCCAAAGGCAAATTCAAAGAAATCAAAGGGTGACAACATCAATCAAGGAAATATTGTGTATCAGAGTGGAAAATATGGTTTTTGAGTTTTATTTTATTTATTGTTGATGACAGTTGACTTCAGAAGTTTTGGACAACATGTTTTCTTTGGATATATGAGTAATATATTTTTTGAAAATAATTTCAAATATCAATGAGATAAATTGTCAAATGTGAATGTATGATGGGAGTCACAAGGAGGGGTTTTTTGCTTAATTAATTAGTTATGTTATGACTTTTAAGAGCTAAAGGGAGTTACAAGGGGTCCCACCTACTAGTTATTATTTATTTAAAACCCTTATTATGACTTATTACTTTCCCCCCTTAACTAAAAAGTTGGTTGAGTTTTTAGTTAACTTAACTAATGAGGTAGTTCAACTACTTCAACCAATTCTAATTTGCTTAAAGGCAAAAGGAAAAGGAGGAACAAAAGGAGGCATAGAAGGAGAATCATACTAAGGTTTTTTCTTTGAGTTTATGTTGAGATAGTTCATTTTTCATTCATTCCTTAATTGATCATAAGCCTAATTTGTTTTTATAATAGTAAGGTCTTATTGTAGACAACAAGATTCAGGGCCGAATTACATCATTCAAACACTTGTTTTTCAGAGGTGTTGATCTATCTTTGATAGTCTGTGTAGAATTGTTTGTTTGTGAATTAGTTTTCATGACTGACAAAGGCTATTATGCATAGTCGAGTGGGAAACAATCTGTGGCAAGCTGATCCAACTTTTAGAGTTCAGTTTTTTACTTTCTGTCAGAGGTCCTTTTGTATGTTTCATCGGGGATGTCTAAGTTTGACTTTGGTCCAAAACTTCTTCACGAAATTTTGTAAAGAGAATGACTCTTTGATGAATTGAAATGAAATAAATGATTTCTTTATGTCTCATATGTCTCGATTATCATCTTGGTGCCTTTACTTCCGTCTCTACATTTATTGCAACAACTATTATATTCATACAATCATATAAATAATGAATTTTCCAGTAAGCTTTTATTTATAAAAGACTATCCTAAGCACTTGTAATCAATACTTGTGAGTTAGGATATTATTTTTGATGGCTATAAACATAGGTTGACATTCCCGCCTGTTTTGATTTAGACAAGCAAAATCTGAAAATGCTTGAGTAAGATCATTTCATATATTTTCCTCAACAAGCATGTTTGGTACTATCATGAGATACTGGATTATCTAAGAGCTTCACATAGCTTTGGTTGTCACAATGTATCACAGCAGGATCCAACATATGACCAAACAATCTTGCAAGGATCTTGTGAAGCCACACTGCTTCGCGTACTGCCACACATACTACAATGCACTCGACTTCTGCAGTACTCAAGGCCATAGAAGTTTGCTTCCTGCTGCACCAAGAAACCATGGTCGATCCCAGGTTGAAGCAACATCCGAAGGTGCTCTTCCTGTCAATTGTGCTCCCTACCCAATCTGAATTGGCATATCCCTACAATCTCATGTCAATACTGGAATCATATCTCATGCCATATCCAACTATGCCTTGTAATTATATCAACACATGCTTCACAATCACCCAATGTATCTGTCTCGACTGACTCATGAACTGGCTAAGGGCATTCACTGCATAGAAAATAGTCTAGTATTAACCAGATACATCAATGATCCCATCATTTGTCGATACATAGTCGGATCAATCAAGTATGAATCCGAAGAAGACTCACTCAACTTCTTCAGATTCATCACCATCAGTGTGGTCATGGACTTACAGTCTGTCATACAAAATATACTCAAGATATCAACTATGTGTTGAAATAATGTAACTGCAAAGAGTATTCTTATTATTATTGATATTTGATTCATAGGATCAATCCCCATTGTGGATTGATCATGTTGGATATTGTAATAGGACCAAATCCCCTTTTGCGGATTGGTCAAAAGACAATTGTAATAGGCAGAATAAGAAGTCAGCCCCATCAATTAATTAAGAGACCCAGAAATATAATAAAGGTGGGTTTCAGATTGAGAAGTTGGCCCTGCCAGTGAAGAGACACTTCACACGCGCCAGAACTTGTATAAATAAAGGAGGCTAACACTTCATTTGAACACAACTCACTTGCTTAGTTTGAGAGACAAGTTCTGATCTGTTACCAACAAAGGAGAGAGAGAGTGGCGCATATCTTGGAGAGGACTTTCTGTTTTAGCATAGAGATCTCTTGGCATTGTAATGGCTATCTATATTAAGGAAGTTTTGCTTGGTTTTCTTCCCCTAGAGGGTTTCCTAGGATAAATGATGTGTCTCTTGTGAATGTGTATTTCTCAGTGATCTTGTTCTTATGTTGTTGTTATCTATTGGAATGAAAATAACTATAATAATGGCATAAACATTAACATGGTATCAGAGACAAATTGAAGGAAACATATTTCGCAAGAGAAAAACGTCACTATTGTCGTACTTGCAAATTAGGGTTTTTCAAAAGTGAAGCTTTTCAGCTTCAAAACCACCTAGAAAGTTGCACCCTCCCTCAAGGATCATTTTGGCACCATCAGTGCACCTTTTCAGTGAATGGATCTCCCGGAAAGTGAAACCCTAGTTTCACAAAAGTACCAGAAGTACCAAAAAACCAATACCAGAAGTACCAGAAGCACCAGTCCAGAAATCCGCGGATCAGATTTGAAGGGGAAAAATTTGGATTTTCTCAGATCCAAACACACCAGGCAACTCACCTCAGCCAAGCGCATCTCCTGGTAAGTTCAGTTTTTTATTTTGAGCACTTTCATTTTTCGGTCATTTTCCTAGCTCCAGGTAAAGATGTTTGCAAGCATTAAGCTTGTTGACAAGTTAGGAGTGGAAAAATTCTATGCCAGGAAGTATATGATTGGCCTCATTTTTGAAGAGAATGACCTAGCAAGATTCGTCAAAAACGAAGTAATGGACCCTGACGATGCCGTAGAAAAGACAAAGCATCAAAATGACACAATAAGGGCCAAAAGAATCATTGCATATTCAATCAAGGACCATCTGATCCCTTATGTGTCATCCAAGAAGACCCCGAAAAAAATGTTCGATGCCTTGACCAGACTATATGAAGGAAAGAACATAAACCAGAAGATGAATCTTAGAACTCAACTGAAGAATACAAGGATGCAGAAAGGAGAAATGTTTCAGGAATACTTCTCCAGAATCTTGGAAGTCAAAGAACAATTAGAAGCTATTGGAGATACCATAGACAAAGATGAACTCATAATGACGACACTAAATGGGCTTACAAGACCTTGGGATGCTTTCATCCAGACGATATGTGCCAGAAAGGAGAAACTGAAGTTCGACAGCCTATGGGAAGAATGCATCCAAGAAGAAACAAGAGTAGCGAATCGTGAAGCGCTACTAGCTAGGGATGATGATCAATCCCTAGCCACCCACACCAAAAGAGGAAGGAAGAAACCCTACTTCAAAAGGGAGACTCATAGAGAGCCTCAACCATCAAACAAATCCAATAACAAAGAATCTCATCCAAGGAGATTTCATAAGAAAGGACAACACAACGAAAGAGATCTATCATCTATACAATGCTATCATTGTGATAAGATGGGACACAAGGTGAATTCTTGTCCAGTCAGACGAGAAGAATACAAGAGGAAACATAAGAGGCAACATGCCCACATAGTCGAGGATGAAGAGCCACCTCCAAAGATGATCAAGGACCATGTCTTGATCTCGGCCCTCTCAGGATCAGTAACACCTGGAGAGGACACATGGCTCATTGATAGTGGTGCATCAAAGCACATGATGGGTAAGAGAAATACTCTCTCTTGTATTTCAGAAAAGAAGTTTTCTCAAAAATTAACACTTGGAGATGATTACCAATATCCCATCAAGGGAGTGGGAGAATCAAACTACAAGCTAGATTCATAAAACTCAATAAAGATGAAGGACGTACTCTATGTACCAGGCTTGAAGAATAACTTACTTTCCATATCAGCTTTAGACAAGAAAGGCTATAGAGTTGCCTTTATAGATGAAGAAGTTCTTATGTGGGCTAGAGGAGAAACCATAAATGAAGCAATCGTCATTGGAAATGAAGAAAATGGCTTATATAAGCTAAAGGGTCACCCAGAGACTGCCATGACCCATGCCATTGAAAAATCATGCGAACTTTGGCATAGAAGATTGGCCCACATCAACTACAAGGCGCTACCATACATATGCAAAGCCGTCACAGGTTTACTAGAACTCAAGGGTGATCAGGAAGGCATATGCAATGGATGTGCGTAAGGGAAGAATATCAAGAACCCTTTTCCAAAGAGGGACAACAAAGCAGAAGGAGTACTAGAACTCATTCATTCAGACGTGTGTGGCCCAATGCCATCATCCTCCATTAGCGGGTATGTATGCTATGTATCATTCATTGATGACTATTCTCACAAGACCTGGATATATTTCTTGAAATCTAAAGATGAAGTATTCAACAAATTCAAGGAATTTAAAGCCTTGATAGATAATCTTTCTGAAAGGAAGATTAAGATACTTAGGTCAGATAATGGAGGAGAATATATCTCAAAAGAGTTCGTGAACTTTTGCAGAGATGTTGGGATCAAGAGGGAACTCACTACTCCCTATAATCCTCAACAAAACGATGTAGCTGAAAGGAAGAATAGAACAATTATGGAAGCTGTGAAGACTATGATCCATGATCAAGATCTTCTTATGTGCTTATGGGCAGAAGCAACAATGGAAATTGTTTATGTGCAGAACTGATGATCCCATAGCGCACTTGGGTTCAAGACCCCGAAAGAGATGTTCACTGGAAATAAGCCAGAGGTAAGCCATCTCAAAATATTTGGCTGCCCAGTCTTCATACACATTCTGAAAGAGAAGATAAACAAGATGGAACCCTCTGGAAAGAAGGGAATATTTATGGGATACTATGAGGTCTTTAAGGCCTTCAGAATCTATATACCAAGTCACCACCACATTGAGATCAGCAGGGACATGACCTTTGATGAAGAAGCAACACTTAAGAAATCAAGAAGATGCCAGCTTGAAGAAGTATATGAAGAGGAACCAGTAATTCCCAGGATTACAGAATCCATGAGGGAAGTTCCCAGAGATGCAAAACCAGTGAGGGAAGTTGTAACTTCCCCTAATGAGGAAGCTCTTGAAGACCATGATGTAACAGAAGTTCAAGAACCTCCTCAAATGACCTTCTCCCATAAAAGAAAGCCTGCTTGGACAAGAGAGATTATTCAAGATGGAGAGAAGTATGGTGTTCCAGAAGGAACCTCGAGATAGGTGAAAAGACCAAAGCCATTCTCCAATTACACAGATTTGATGTGTGATCTCCTAGATGAGGAGCCTACCTTCTTTGAAGAATCTATTCAAAAGAAGGAATGGGAAGATGACATGACAGAGGAATACCAATCCATAATAAAGAACGATGTATGTGAAATAGTTCCCAGACCAAAAAGTAAGGATGTGGTATCATCAAAATGGCTCTTCAAAATAAAACATGCAGCTGATGGAAGTATTGAGAAATATAAAGCAAGATTTGTTGCTCGTGGCTTTTCCCAGAAGGAAGGCATTGACTATGAAGAGACATTCACTCCTATGGCCAGATACAATTTGATCAGGACCATCATAGCTCTTGCATCTACGATGAAGTGGAAGCTGCACCAGATGGACGTAAAGACAACTTTCCTAAACGGTGTCATCGAGGAGGAAGTGTATATAGAGAAACCTCAAGAATTTGAGGTTGAAGACAGGAAGTCTCATGTCTGCAGATTGAAGAAATCCTTATACAGATTGAAGCAAGATCTTAGAGCTTGGTATGGCCGTATAGACAATTTCTTGACGAGCTTAGGATTTACCAAGAGTAAAGCAGATTCAAATCTCTACTTCGAAATTATGGATAATGAGACAATAATCTTATTGCTATATGTGGATGACTTATTCTTAACCATAGAAGAAAAGCTCATCGCTGAATGTAAAAGGCGACTTGCCTCAGAATTTGAAACGAAAGACCTTGGCCTAATGCATTATTTCTTAGGTCTTGAGGTATGGCAGAGTCCAGAGAGGATCTTCCTTAACCAAGGGAAGTACATGGTCGAGATCTTAAAGAGATTCGACATGCTGGAATGCAAACCCATGAATACAGCCATGGAAGCGAAGCTGAAGCTGTTGGTCGATACTTTGTCATATTTGATTGATGCCACACTGTACAGATAGATTATTGGATCACTAATGTACCTGATGAACACCAGACCAGACATTTGTTTTTCTGTGAACACCTTGATTCAGTTTCTGGTAGAGTCCAGACATGTTCACCTAGTGGCTGCAAAACATGTGATGAAGTACTTTAAAGGCACAATAGATTATGGTCTCAGTTATGACAGAGATCATAATTTCACATTGAGTGGATACATTGATTCAGATTGGGCAGGAAGCGTTGCTGACATAAAAATCACTTTCGGATGTTGTTTCAGTTTGGGATCAGCCATGATTTCATGGCAGAGTAGGAAGCAATCCAGTATTTCTCTCAGCACAGCGGAAGCAGAGTACATTTCCGCATGTTCTGCTAGCTGCGAAGCTATATGGCTTCAAAAGTTGTTGACCAGTCTATTTGACCTAGAGATGGAAGCAACCATGATCCTATGTGACAACCAGAGATGCATAAAGATGACAAAGAATCTTGTATTCCATGACAGGTCAAAGCACATAGAGATTCACTATCATTACATCTGTGACATGGTGCAGAGAGGAGCCTTGAAGCTCCTGTATGTTAGCACGGATGAACAGGTCATTGATGTGTTGACCAAAACTCTATCTTGTGTAAAGTTTGAACACTTTCGAGATAATCTTGGTATAGTCCGAAAGGACCCTCCCTGAAAAGGGGAGTATATATGATTCCTTGCTTCTGACCTCGCTGTCAGATGTAAAGCAAGAGGATGTGTGTGTTCCTTGCTTCTGACCTCGTTGTTAGACATAAAGAAAGATGATGTGTCTGTTCCTTGCTTCTGACCTTGCTGTTAGATGTAAAGCAAGATGATTCATTGCTTCTGACCTTACTGTTAGATGTAAAGCAAGACGATGTGTGTGTTCCTTGCTTCTGACCTCGTTGTTAGACATAAAGCAAGATGATTCCTTGCTTCTGACCTCAATGTTAGACGTAAAGCAAGATGATGTGTGTGTTCCTTGCTTATGACCTCGCTATTAGATGTAAAGCAATATGATTCTTTGCTTCTGACCTAGTTGTTAGATGTAAAACAAGATGATGTGTTCCTTGCTTCTGAATTAGTTGTTAGACATAAAGCAAGATGATGTGTTCCTTGCTTTTGACCCAGTTGTTAGATGTAAAGCAAGATGATGTATACCTTTCTTTTGACCTAGTTGTTAGACATAAAGCAAGATGTGACTTGCACTGAGCTACCAGCTTAGTAGCTGTGACATAGAGCCAGTCCAGTACTGTGATGGGCCAGCCTAGTGCTGTGATGAGGTATCATTTTTTATACTGATACATATTGATGCAGATGATGATGGAATTATTTCAAGAATGACGATGTTGCCGATGAAGAAAAATTCCAATGATTTATAGATACGCCAACCAATATGATATTGATGATGTTATCCTCCCACTTGATGCTGTTGATGATGTTGTCCTCTCTCTCTCACATGATGCTGCTGAAGAATACCCTTCTTGTTAAGGGGGAGTGTTGAAATAATGTAACTGCAAAGAGTATTCTTATTATTATTGATATTTTATTCATAGGATCAATCCCCATTGTGGATTGATCATGTTGGATATTGTAATAGGACCAAATCCCCTTTTGCAGATTGGTCAACAAACAATTATAATAGGCAGAATAAGAAGTCGGCACCAACAGTTAATAAAAAGACCC
>JASDQU010242499.1:85172-103714 GCA_032191745.1 Picea mariana | reverse complement strand
AGCACCTCATTTGAACACAACTCACTTGCTCAGTTTGAGAGACAAGTTCTGATCTGTTACCGACAAAGGAGAGAGAGAGTGGTGCATATCTTGGAGAGGACTTTCTGTTTTAGCATAGAGATCTCTTGGCATTGTATTGGCTATCTATATTAGGGAAGTTTTGCTGGGTTTTCTTCCCCTAGAGGGTTTCCCAGGATAAATGTTGTGTCTCTTGTGAATGTGTACTTCTCAGTGATCTTTTTCTTATGTTGTTGTTATCTATTGAAATGCAAAGAACTATAATAATGGCATAAACATTAACACTATGTACTTCCCTTGACTTAGGAAGATCTCATAAGTTCTCTGCCATACCTCAAGTTCCAAGAAGTAATGTATCATTCTGAGATCCTTCATCTCAAATTCAAAAGCCAACTCATGCTTGCTCCAAGTAATGAGATGCTCTACTCCGATGAGAAATAAATCATCAACGTACATGATCAGAATCAGGGACTCGCCATAAACAACCTTATAGTATAGTTTGGCATCAACAACACTCTTGTTGAAACTCAAACTCATCAGGTATCCATAAATCCTCGCATACCAAGCACGAGGGGCATGCTTGAGTCCATACAAAGCTTTCTTCAACCTGCACACATGGGACTCATTCCCATGAATCACAAAAACATATGGTTGCTCGATATACACTTCTTCCTAAATCTTTCCATTGAGAAAGGTTGTCTTCACGTCCATCTGATGTAATGTCCAACCCAAGGCTGAAGCAAGTGCAATAATCGTCCGAATGGAGGTATATAGAGCAACATGAGAAAAATTTTCCTCATAGTCTATTACCTCTACATGAGAGAATCACTGGAAGGCTCAGAATCAATGATGTGGCTCATGACTAAAATAAAATCGAGAATATTTGAGGTCTCTTACCTTCTCTGAAAGTACAACGAGGAGTTGCATGTCCCTCTACCTCCTGCAAAGTCTGACGAGCCCAGGAAGGCCTTTTCTGACCTACTGTAATATATCGAGGAATATCAATAGGATGTACTATATCAATAGGATCAATTGTATCTACTGATCGACTGGCTCTCTTTGTATTGCTGAAGGGTGAGGGGGGGAAGACACCATCTCTTCCTCCCTCTCATTGCCAGAATCTATGCGAGACCTTCTCGATTTTCTGAAGGAAAATTCCTCCTCAAAGGAAACATCTTGACTCACTTCAATCTGTATCAGACCTGAGATGTAGATCCGATATGCCTTCAATGATTCACTGTACCCAAAAAATGTGACCTTCCTGCCAGAAGGTTCTAGTTTTGACCTTTTCTCCTTGGGTACGTGAATGTAGACTAGACACCCAAATATCCTGAAGTTGCCTACTTTTGGCTTAACTCCGGTGAAAGCCTCTTAGGGAGTCATGTTCCTCAAAATCTTGTGAGAACTTTTGTTATGAACATATACTACAGTCATGGATGCTTCTTCCCAAATAAACATTGGTAAACTCTAATCATGGATCATTGCCTTAGTTGCCTCCACAATAGACTTGTACTTCCTTTCTACAACCATTCTACTAAGGGTTGTAAGGAAAAATGTACTCCCTCTTGATCCCTGCCTCAATGTAGAAATCAATGAAACACTTGGAGGTATAGTCTCCTCCATTATCTGATCTCAAGGTCTTAATCTTCTTTCCGGTCAAGTTTTCAATCTGAGCTTTAAATTCTTGAAATTTGTCAAGGACTTCTTCTGATTCCTTGGAATTCAAGAAGTAAATCCATGTCTTCCTTGAGTAATCATCAATGAAAATCACATAGTATAAGTATCCACTCAAGGAAGCAACTTTCATAGGCCCACACAAATCTGAATGTACCAGATCCAAAATCCCTTTGGATCAATGGTCACTGCTTGAAAACGTCCCCTTGGCATTCTTTCCAAGAGAACAACCTATGAAAATGATATCATGCTCAACACAAAGTGGTGGAAGTCAGGTCACCATCTTCCCCAGAGAAGGAAGAGCTCTATAATGTAAGTGAGCAAGTCTCTTGTGCCAAAGCTCACTCATACTGATAGAATCATGTACAAGATCATGAACTAGATGAATTGTCAATATGTACAAGCTGTCTTCTCGAACACCAATTACATTGGTTGAATCTATGCTAGATTTCTTGTGCCATGAAAGAAATTTTCCATCAGAGAAGGCAACCTTGTAGCCATTGTCCTCTAAGGCTGAAATAGAGACAAGGTTCCTTCTCATCTTCAAAACAAACAAAACATCACTCAAATGAAGTGGGATACCCGAGTCTAGTTGAAATGAAGTGGTTCTAGATCCCTTCATAACATATCTAGCATTGTCACCAAGTACAATGTGTAACCGAGAATCCTTTTCTATTAGTTCAGTGAAATGCTCTCTATATCCAGTCATATGTCTGGAAGCACCACTATCAATCAACCAGATATTATTTCTAGTAGGAATCATACCTGAAAGGGTTGAGATGAAGAAGAAATCCTCAGTAGGATCAGATCTCGTGTGAGGTGGATCTTCATCAATGTTGGCAGTGGTTGCATGCCTCCTTCCTTTCTTCTGTAGAGGACAATCTTTGGCATAGTAACCATACTTATCACATTTGTAACACTGAACTTTTGACATGTCTTTCTCCTTGTTCTCATGAGCCTGATGTGGCTTTCGTTTCTTCTGAAATATTTCAGTACCTTTTCCTCTTCCTCTTCCTCTTCCTTTCATTGCATTAGAGGCAAGAGAATGGCTCTCATCATGATGGGAACTATGTGCACCCCTCACTGCAAGTCTTGTCTCCTCTTGAGTACAATCTTCCCATAAGCGATCAAACTTAGGCAATTTGGATCACCCACTGATACTATGAGTGAATGGCTCCCAATGACTTGGAAGACCATTGAGAGTTATCATTATCAAATCTCTGTCTAATATTATCTCTCCAATGGTGCCTAACTGATCTAGAGATATCAACAATTTTCATGAAGAAAGTGGCAATTGTATCTTCCTTGGTTATTTTGATATTTAGAAGCTAGTGTTTCAAGGCAATGGCTCTGTTGGTATTATTACTTTAAAACAACTTATTCAAGGCATCAAAAATCTCTTTGGTTTTCTCCATTGAGGGTATGTGTGGAATAAGATGATCTTTCGCAGAGAAAATAATTATCTTTCTAGCCTTGGTGTCATTTTTCTTCCATTGAGTTTTCTCTGACGCATCCACTGGTTCTAGTACGAATCCCTCCACAAACTTCATCAGGTCACTCTCCTCTAGAGTGATGAGCAATATTGATTTCCAGGAGTTTAAATTAGAGACTCCATCAAGCCTATCTTCCACAAGAACATTTCCCACCATGGCTACACAGAAACCCTAGAAACCCTAGGGTCGAAAGTATCCAAAAAATCCAAACTCTTCAAATTTGCAATACGAAAGTTGTAGGTGATGTGATGGACTAGGGCACACTTGTATGTGAAGAAATTAGGCCCAACGACCAAGGGAAAGTGATAAAACTATCTTGATATGAAAAGGGGGGGGTGGGGGGGTGGGGGAGGGGTTGCAATCATAAGTGCAGTTGCAGAACTGCAACAAGAAGGTGACGACTAGCATAAAAGGTGCTAGAGAAGATTTTGCAATGGCTTCTTCAGGAACACTGCTCTGAAACCATGTTGAATTTTTATACTTTTTCAATTTGTTGACTTTGTTTTACATTTACAATAGAATAACAATCATCAAGCATAAACCATAACCATAAATTGCATCATATATATCCAATATCACAAGAAGGTAACCATGCACAAGATACACAATATATATCCTGGGAAACCCTTCTTCTCAAGGGAGAAAAACCTAACAACAACCTTTCACTAGATAATAATGTGTCTAGGAGAAAACACCATAACCAAAGAAGAAGTTCACTAGAACTCCAAGAAGATAATGCTACACAAGAGAGAAATAAAGTCCAAGAGAGCGCTACCCAAGAGAGAGAAAATGATCCAAGTGATATGACCACAAATGAGAGATAGCTCTCTCTATATATACAAGTCCAATGTGAACTTATCCTATCCAAAAGGTGTCTCTTCATCCAGGCTGACTTTAGCTATTTAGGTCTTCTACACAAGACATTGGGCTTCTTCTTTTCTCTGGGCATCATAGTGAAAGGTTGCATCAATATGTCACACATGGTTGGACCTAGTGTGGACATCCTCATCTCTTCTAGGGGCTACAACCCACTAGAACAAGTCATCATCATTGTCAAGGGTTGATCCCTCATGACGTGTCCACTTGGTCAACTCCCAAGTGACATATCCACATGGTCTTCTCCCATGGGACGTTGGGTGCCACCCCAGTACAACTTGCCACTACTCTGACAAGTGTCATGCTCAACTTCATCTCAGAGGAGCGTTCTCCAAGTTGACCCAGCCTGATATGGGGAGAAGATCATGGGCGTCCCCAAAGATCGACCCAACCCATCCACCTGGGGAGAAGACCCATCTCATATCGACCCATCTCAGCACAACCAAGGATAAGAGTCATCTCAAGTCGAACCAACTTAGTCCATCAGGGAGAAGACAGGGAAAAGGCACAGGTCGACCCAACCCACTGCTCTGGGGAGAAGAATTGGAGAATGTCTCACGAAGCTGCAATAATCAACACTTAGTACCTTTTGGACTACTATTTTGTCATCTAGTTATTTTCCTAGACCTTTGATTGTGTTGACAATTTCATCTACTCTTAGAAGATATTTTGCAATCTTTTCTTCTTCTTTCATATTCAAGCTTTCAAACCATCCTCTGTATGTTTGAAGATCTTTTTCTTGACTTTGGAATCTCCTTCATAGATGATTTGTAGTTTGTTTCAAATATCTTTTTCTGATTTACAATGCATGACTTTGACAAATACATTATTTTGTTAGAGTTTAAGCTATTATTAGATTTATTTTCAATTCACTAGATAACCATAACATAGATAGGGTCACTGAGAAACACACAATCACAAGAGACACATCATTTATCCTGGGAAACCCTCATGGGGGAGAAAACCTAGCAAAAACTTCCTTAATATAGATAGCCAATAAAATGCCAAGAGAATAAACCAAACGTACAGAAATTCCTATCCCAACTATGCACCTTTCTCTCTCTTCCTTCTTCTCCAACTGCAACTCTAGACTTGCGCTTTGATGAACAAGTGAGTGAATGAACAAATGAGGCACTGGCCTCTCTTATTTATACAATTTGGTAGGTGCCGAACTGAGGTGTCTTTTCACTGGCAGGGCCGACTTCTCAATATGGGTGGTTATAACCACTTTAATATATTCTGGGGGCTGACTTCTCATTTAGCATATTACAATTAGGGTTTGACCAATCCACAAAAGGGGATTTGGTCATTTACAATACCCGACATGATCAATCTGCAAAGGGGGATTGATCTAATGAATAATACATCAATAATAAATAGAATACTCTTTGTAGTTACATTATTTCAACACTCCCCCTTAACAAGAAGGGTATTCTACAACAACATCAGGCGAGAGAGAGGACGACATCATCAACAACATGTTGGAACACTAACTAACATATCTATAAATCATCAGAAGTTTTTCTCGTCATCATCGTTCACAACATGGAGCAGGAGTAGCATCATCATCTTCATCAGCATGAGGCTAAGGTAACATCATCATCATCTTTAGCATAAGGCTAAAGTAACATCATCATCTTCTTTAGCATGAGGATAAAGTAATATCATCACTATCTTTAGCATGAGGCTAAAGTGACATCATCATCATCATCATCATCTTCAACAAGAAGATGAAGTGGCATCATCATCATCATCTGCATCAACATAGATTAGTATAACACTAATACATCATCATCATCAATAACAACACAAGGCTGATACAACATCAACAAAAACAATATCACAGCACAAAGGCTGGAGCATCATCAACACCAGCGCTAGGCTGAGAGTCTTCAACACGAAGCTGGCATCACAACACTAAGTTGGATACACAACATCATCAACACGAAGCTGACATCACAGTACGATATTGGCAACACAAGATCATCAGCACGAGGCTGGCATCACAACACGAGGCTGACAACACATCATCACATCACAAGGTTGTCACATCATCACAGGACGAGGCTGGCACATCATCACAACAATTAAGCTGACATCACAACACTAGGCTAACACATCATCACAACAATTAAGCTGGCACATCAACACAATAATTAAGCTGGCACATCATCACAACAATTAAGCTGGCACATCAACACAACAATTAAGCTGGCACATCATCACAACAATTAAGATGGCACATCAACACAACAATTAAGCTGGCACATCATCACAACAATTAAGATGATACATCATCATCACTACTCCCCCTTTCGAGGGAGGTCCTTTTGGCCTACACCAATCTTATCTCGAAAGTGCTCAAACTTTACACAAGATAGAGGATTGGTCAACACATCTGCAATCATGTTCAATTGTGCCACATATTGGAGTTTTATAGCTCCTCTTTGCATCATATCACGAGTGGAGTGATACCGGATCTCTATGTGCTTCAACTCATCATGGAACACATGGTTCTCCATCATCTTTATACAACTTGGTTATCACATAGAATCACAATGGCTTCCATCTCCAAATCAAGTAGATCTGTCAACAACATTCAAAGCCATATGGCTTCACAAATGGTGGAACATGCAACAATGTATTCCTCTTCTGCCGTGCTGAGAGAAATACTTGATTGTTTCCTACTTTGCCATGAAGTCATGGATGACCTCAGACTGAAACAACATCCTGAGTGCTCTTTCTATTAGAAACAC
This sequence comes from Picea mariana, assembly GCA_032191745.1. Taxonomy (NCBI): domain Eukaryota; kingdom Viridiplantae; phylum Streptophyta; class Pinopsida; order Pinales; family Pinaceae; genus Picea; species Picea mariana. Next base: position 96,897 of record JASDQU010242499.1, on the reverse strand, counting down.
TTCCAGCTCAATTTGAATCTGTGTAACCACTCAGTCTGAAGTCATGATTTCTAGTATAACAGAGACCAAAATCCAACGTACCCTTAAGGTATCTCATCATACGTTTTGCAACAACAATGTGAACACGTCTGGGTTCTACCAGATACTGACTCAAGGAAAAAAACATATCTATCTTGGTATTCGTCAGATATATCACTGAACCAATAACCTGTTTGTACATAGTAGCATCAACCAATCTTGACGAGGTATCTACCAGGAGATTCAACTTCGTTTCCATGGGTGTGTTCATGGATTTACATTTCAACATGTCAAACCTCTTTATTTTAACTGCATACTTCCCTTGGTTAAGGAAGATCTTCTCTGTGATCTGCCAAAGTTCAAGACCTAAGAGATAATGCATTTAGATCTTCTTTCAAACTCGGTAGTGAGCTTCCTCTACAATCTGTGATGAAATTTTTTCAAGAATACATCACCTACATATAGTAGTAACATCACTAGATCATCATTCATAACCTTGATATAAAGGTTAGAATCAACTTTACTCTTTGGTAACTCCCAAGATCTTCAGGAAATTGTAAATCAAGCTCTAGGAGCTTGCTTCAATATGTACAGAGCTTCCTTCAACCTCCAGACCTGAGTCTTTCTATATTCAATATTCAAACCAAATTTTCACGTTACATTGTACCAAGCTGGTACACTTGCTCAGTTCCAACTCAATCTGCACAAACATGTGCTAGCTTTATGTGATTTCTGCAAGGTACTATATGTTTCACTGATTGAGAGTATGTCCTCTCCACTTTCTTCAACTGTTCATTCTAGAACTGAGACTCTGCACCTTCTCTAAAGCTGAGAATGGTTGCTCCATTCTCACTGTGACTGATGAAATCTGGGAGTAATTCCTCTACTTCATCATGGAAACAAATTCATCTAAAACTGAGAGTGGCTCAATAACTGATACTGAAGATATCTCTTCTTCCTTCATGGAGGTAACACTATATTTTATCATAGTTATGTTTCCATGACCCAACTAATGTACTGCACCAACTGCTACTCAATTTCAAATATGGGGATTTCTCCCCCAGCATCTCATACTATATATGAATCATGGTTGTTCTGGTTGTCTTCATAAATACTGAAGCTATTTCTTCAATAAGTGTCTCGACATAGTCTTCTCCCTTTTGATGGGATAATCCTATGGAAACACATCAGGCTTCGTACATCTGCAATAAGTTTGATCTATATAGATCAATATTGGAAGTCAATATTGACTTCTCTTCTAGTCTCACGGAAGAATCCATATCCTAGTCTTTCTGACTGGCTTCTTTCTTTGTCACTAAAACAAGCGAATATTCTAGGGGATTTCATATTTCCTAGGAGTCTCTGAAGTTACGATCTAGTCTTCTCATGTCATCTATCTCCCAATCCTAGAAGTTGTCTCTCCATCTGATCCTTTTTGAGATTAGGCTTATCCTTGATTTCTTCTGAGTCTACAAGGACTTCATCATCTCTTTACAGGGTATACTTGGTGTTGAATACCAAGTCTAAATATGAAAGACTAAGTCAGGCTTCAAACAAGTTATGTTTATGGTCAAGGTGGCTTCATTAACCTTTAAAAAATTCTGCTATGAGTTCTTCTTCTAATGTTCGGTCATCTTTGGAGCCTTCTTCTTCTTACAATCAATCTTCATATGAGATACTCTGAATCTCAAAAGATAACTTCTTCTTCATCTTCTTTGGTACATGAGTGTATATGGTCATGTACATAGTCTGCTTCATATCTCATCTAATATGTTGCCTTCTGCAACCTTCACTATAGCTTCCTCAAGGTTATCACCTGTGACCTGAAATAAGGTAAAAAAAACAACAAGCAAGAATAATACTCTTTTGATACTAGTATATAAAACAATAGCATGAATAATCATCACAGTGGATCCTTTAGAGCTATCACTTGTAACCTGCTTGAAGCAAAGATCAAACGTAAGAAATACAATACGAAATGAGGTCAACACTCTTATAGTGTTATGATCAAACATTCCTCCTTGGCCACCTGGAACTAACACAAGAGGTTTCTCCTAGAGGAGATGTTAGTTGTATCAGGAAAATGATTACATTAAGCATTTATCTCAATATGCTCACATGCTACCAAGTATAATACTTTTCAAGGATTGCTATCTCAACTATAATGTTTACTTATAAAGGGGTAGTCATCAACTTGTCAAGTGCAACTTTGAATTTTATCAACTTAATTAATCAAACCTGGAATCATGGAGCCTTGTCCTAAAGAATGAGGGTGCTTCTTTTCTTCCAAGTCTCCTTCACTCTAGATGACGAGTGCTTTTTCAACCTGTTTTCTTGTACTAAGACAATATGTTATCTTGATAGAAGGTTGGGTTAGAGGGTAAACTCTATGATCTCAACTTTAATCTATCTAACACCTTGACTTTAATTTTGACCAAAGGTTAGTATAATGGTCATATCTTCAACATGCAACACTGATCAAAATAATTTCATAACAAATAGATGCATATTGGAATAATCAAACCTAAGTTGCATTATTCCTCTAAATGTGTTGGACCTTGAGATCCTTATGGATCTATGATAAGAGATCCCTTCTCCTGCAAATACCCTTTAAAGCTTAACCATTTAAACATGTGTGAGTACATACCTCTGATGGCATTTGCAGGTGGTGGCACCATCTGGTAGTCACGGTAATGATCACCAACTCTTAACAACTTCAAGGGTGACGGCAACTAGTACTACGACTGATACTTCAACTAATACTACAATTGCAATTGATACTGCAACTGATTCTAAGACTGCGACTTAGGGTTTTATGAGGAAACCCTAATTTTCAAACTTAAAATTTTGAAATTCTAATCCAAGGGATAGATGCGCTGAGCTGAGGCGAGTAAGTTGGTGCAGTCAGATTTCTAAAAATCCAAATTCTAGCCCCTCAAACTTGACCAACGGATTTCTGGACTGGTGATTTTGGTTTTCTGGTACTTCTGTTTTTCTGGTACTTCTGGTACTCTGGTACTTCTGGTTTTCTGGTACTTCTGTACTTCTCGTACTTTGTGAAAACTAGGGTTTCACTTTCCGGGAGATCTACCCATTGAAAAGGTGCGTTGAAGGTGCCAAAGAGTTCCTTGGGTTAGGGCGCACTTTTTTAGATGGTTTTGAGGCTGAAAATCTTCTTCAATAAAAATCCCTAATTTTCATGTATGACAACAATGACGTTTTTCTTCTTCTTGTGAAATATGCTCTCTTTAGCTTAGCTCTAATTCTATTTTAGAGTTTAAGCTATTATTAGGTTTCTTTTCAATTCACTAGATAACCATAGCATAGATAGGATCACTGAGAAATACACAATCACAAGAGACACATCATTTATCCTGAGAAACCCTCACGGGGAAGAAAACCCATCAAAAACTTCCTTAATATAGATAGCCAATGCAATGCCAAGAGAATAAACGAAACAATATAGAAAGTCCTCTCCCAAGTATGGGCCTCTCTCTCTCTTCCTTCTTCTCCAACTGCAGCTCCAGACTTGCGCTCTGATGAACAAGTGAGTGAATGAACAAATGAGGCATCGACCTCTCTTATTTATACAATATGGCAGGTGTTGAACTGAGGTATGTTTTTATTGGCATGGCCGACTTCTCAATCTGGGTGGTTATAACCACTTTAATATATTCTGGGGGGAAACTTCTCATTTAACATATTACAATTAGGTTTTGACCAATCCACGAAAGGGGTTTTGGTCATTTACAATACCCAACATGATCAATCCACAAAAGGGGATTGATCTAATGAATAATACATCAATAATAAATAGAATACTCTTTGTAGTTACATTATTTCAACATATTTGTTAATCCACCCAGAATTGCATTTACAACTCTTGAATTATCATTGCAAAGTTTCTTTGCAGTTGTGTCTGAAGGAGCAGTCTACAGTATATCATAACCCTTTATCACAAATATCTAGACATCACATCCCAGTGCCATTAGGTAACTTCTCATTCTTATAGTCCATAGTGCATAGTTATCTCCTTTGAATAGTGGAGCTATGTTTGAGGACATCCCTTCTTATTGATCCATTATGGTTTTTTACAATTTTCCTTCCAGTGATTAGACTATGATGAAAGAACCCACTCTGATACCAATTGTTGGGATATTGTTTAATAGTGAGAGGGGGGGAAGCGAGGGGGTGGGTCAATCTGTATTAAACAATATTCCAACAATTTAAAACCACTTAATTATTAATTTTATCAAATCAAAACAAATGATCAACAAAAAGGTACAGTACACAGAATTTAAACGTGGAAAAACCAACTTTACAAATGTTCTTCTTATTTTCAATAAAGATTACATTTAATTTATGAGCTCCAACTCAAAGGAAACACCAATTCTCTGTTTTACTAACAACAACTAGAAGGAGGCTGCAACCCCCTAGATTTTACCAGCACCGACTGGAGGGAAGCACATATGCCCTAGTTTCTTCAGCTATAAATGAAAAGATGTTGCAACACCTTGGTTTACCAACTTCAATTGGAAGGAGGCTACAACCTCCTTTGCAGGCTCCAACCTCCCTAACACCACCCAACCTCCATTTTTATGATAAGTACTTCAATTTTCAAATATTTATAATCTTCTTTGGATTTTGCTGCATATCTTCATTTACTTTCTTGGCCTTTGACTTTGTTATTAATCTTCATATTTTAAGCACAAAGACATTCCCACTTTCAACAAGAATTTTTGTTTATATAGTCTTCCAATGGTCATGTACAACTGAACAATTGCACCTCTTCAATATAGGAATGTATCTCTTCATTATAAGTGTGTTCATTTTCAATATAATATATTAATCATACTATTTTAATTAATACAATGTCAATGAACCATTATGTCTTTTAGATGGTTTAGTCACGTTTTCAATTGGATCAACAAATTTTGAATATCATGATTTAATTCACTTTTTACCTTACCATAGCTAAATACCACCATGGTTTGCAAATACCATATGCTCTTTCACTTTTTCCCTTTTTCTTTAACTCCACATTCACTTTTACCTTTTTTCTTTAATCTAATTTCACTTTTACCTTTTTCTTTATTTCACTTTCATATTTACTCATCTTTTACGTAAACTCTACTTTTACCTAACTTTTCAACTTTTGTTATTTATTAAACTCTGTTTCCACTTAACTTTTCCACTTTTGTATTTATTAAAGTGATACCAAGGTCACATTTATATTTAATCACTTACTAACCTTTGACATATATTTAATCACTTACTAACGTTTGACATCACTGCCAATTTATTCAATAATTGACTACCTGAGTGGATCTAACCATTGGTGGATGCTGGAAATTGTTTGGGTTTGAAGGTGTTAGCAATAAAAAACGCACCGACATTTTTGAAAGAACGATGCCTAATCTGGAAGGGAAAATTTGACTAGCTTCCCGAGCTCCAAATGCAGATCTGAAAGCACCATTGGAAAGCTTAGGATTTGTAGATGTCGATCGACTATTTAAGCATGCAAAATGGACTCTCCATGACTAAGAAATTTGATTTTGAAAAAATCTGCACTTTCACCAGCGCAGAAGGCAGAATTATGACTAGTTAGCTGTGAAAAGCTGCGCCTTTCAGCAGCTAAGGAGCAGATTTTCGGGTGAGTTAGCTGTTGAAAGCCTGTCATGTCCAGAATAGCCAAATTTTCGCCCAGATCAGAAATTTTTGGGTTTGAATGGTTTGAATTCTTCTTCAATAAGCTGGTTATGAATTATCAAATCAAAATCTGAAGGCCATTCTTGGAGATGAAAGTCAAAAGGGAGTTTTTTGACTAGATTTGGTGATTTTTAAGGGCAAAATGATAGGGATTTTTGGCACACATCATCAAATTCGAATTCCACTTTCAAAGGAATAGATCAAAGAGCCTTGGAAGGCTAGGCTACACTTCATCAACTTTCAACCAATGTTTGAAGACCAAAAGATAGAGGTTGACCTCATCTTGAGGATCTTTCCTTATCTTTTGTGAATCAGTTTTGACTTTCTATTTTTAGAATATCAGATCCATGGTTTTAGGATCTGAAAACTGATTGTAATAGGCTATAAATGCCTCTTCATGCTAAGAGACAAGAGGTTCGATTTTGGGTTCTACATGCTGCTACTGTAAGAGAGACCTATTCTTATTATATGAAAAATTGCAAGCTTCCTTCAGTTGTGTTGTCAGATTTTTCTTTTCTGTTCTCTGATATCTTATGAGTGAAGGTTCTTTATTGATGCTCATTCAATCTGCATGTGACTGTCATCTCACTAATTGATTGATTAAGTTGATAATCATAAGTTATTTCCTTAGTTATTAAACCCATTGTGCTTGTTTTATATGAGTATAATCTGGTTCAATAGCTATTTTCTCTTCCATTTAATCAAACCTTGTCTGACTGCATTACTAGAAGGCCTTGTGAAATTTTATATTTCTAGACAGTCTTGAACACACAGTCCAGTCCCTAGATATTAATCTTGATCCAAAAACCACATCAACTATTAAGAAAATATTTCCCAAAAAGAGTTAGTTACCAGGCATCTCTGACTTACAGCCTAGGAGAGTTTCCTGGAGTGATAACAAAAGGGTCATCCAACTTCTGTCTGGAAAAAATGATGACCAAAACTTGCTATGAAATATCGACTATTGTGTTGATCTGACATACTCAAGGATTCTCAATGTTGCATCAACAAATTTCTTTTCGACTACACTTTGAAATGATAGTGCGCGAAAAAGTATTCAAGAAGGTGACTCGCCAATATTCATTTTTTTCATCACGATCCTATTTCAACAGAATATACAGTCACCAAGACAACTCAACTCAACTAGTGTAGTAATTGAAATTGAATCATTCTTTTATTTTCATTCTTTCAAATCACTTGACCAGGCGATCTCCTATATTCTGGTAGTCCACTACGTTCATGTAACTCGATATTATTGTAGCTTTTACTGTAGTTCCATGTCATACTCCACTATGGTATTTCTTGTCTTCTTGTTGACATCAATACCGACACAATATTTCCATCATTCAACTCCAACTTTGGCTCAAACCAAACAAGAAATGTGAATTCACACTTTATTGCTCAAGAACTTGTTCAAAAACTTAATTACCACCATATGGTTATGGTTTCAAAACCCGATAAGCCAAAATCCAACAAAGCATTGTACCTGAGTTTCATGCTTGCAAACAAAACAATGCTTAGTTTTGTGAGTTATGAAAGAATAATTGCTCATATAAACTTTTGAGCTCAACCCAAAACAATCCCATATATCACCATGAGTTCGAAACCTAAATCAGTCAAAAAATTCATTGATTATACGATTAAAACAAAACAGTCTATGTATCCATTTTATATCTTGAATGGCAACAAGTCAACTACAAAGTCATGGGTTCAAACCTGACTTTGACTACCTCAAGACTTATTCACATAAAAACTTTTAAAACCATAATTCAACCAAGACTAAGGGTGGACTTTTTCATTGTTGGCATAATTCATCTTTTAATCAAAGTGAGTTGTCTAAAACATGTGTGTGGATTGGTAAACCCAAAATAACTAGAACCCATTATAGTTCTCAACTAGTTACAAATAAATCAATGGCTTGTGCCAATATTTTACCAGCTTCGAAAATCCATTGTGATCACAGGTTCAAAACCCAGTTTCGACCCAACAAAAGGATTTCGTTGTTAGTCATATACCTTTCACATATGTGACTAAATGCCAAATGAACCATCATTGGTTGCATGCGAAGATATTGTATTCGAACTAGAATTTTATGACACGAGAACCATATTCAAGACAAACAATCTATATTAAATCATATTTCAAATTGGGACACTGGACAATAGATAAAATACCTCGAAAACTTGAACCCATGTCACCATTCCAGTAAATTCTAAATGGGTTTACTCCCAAAACCATACTGATAATTTCCTAAAAGAAAAATGGAAAATGAAAGCATGGAGTGAATAAAGATTCCTCACAGAGTGACCACTTGAGAGATACATTGAACTATTACATCATTCAAAGCGAAAAAGCAGGGGAAAGAGCAACATACCTATAACCAGTCAAGCACAGAGCCATCAATAAATTATTATTGTGCAAAATGTATGCAAGTGATGCTTAACATGTTGATGTTTTCATACCTAAGCTTGGGCGTTTTTATACCAGTGATGAAAGGTGAAAACGGTTGCCAGAACTACCATGGGGTGATCTTCCACACTAGGCTTGAACTATGTATTCTCCACAAAAGCTACCAAACAAATTGAACAATGTCCAAGGCCAAAGGGTGGTATACGCGGGACTATGGATTAATTACCCACATCCTTGCAAAATTAATTGCATGGCCAAGCCATCATGCCAGGCCCAAAACCAAATGCTCATATGCATGCCACATAACACATCAACAATTCACATGGGCCATAACATACACAAAATATGTCATATTAACCAATCGCGGGCTCAAACCAACCACCAAGTAAGAACACAACCATGCGCTATATCAATTTTTCACTCATTGCTACTCTAGCTTGTCACTTCTCAATAACTAATCAAGTTGTCACCATACAAATAGCTAGGGTTTAATCATTTGCAATATCAAACATATGCCATGTACTATGTATACAATATGCCATATAGAACCAATTATATAACCCAAATCTTTATATCAACAAGAATATATGCACTACATATATATTGAACCCAAATCAAGCCTTTTGCCCAATATTTTGAAACATATGTCGTTTCATAATATAATTTCTTGCCACATAAAACCCAAATGGCTTGTAAATATTGACATGGTTTTCTATAGCTTTAGGGAAAGGTCAAGGTATATGCTTAAGAAAAACGTTTTTGTATATATGCAGTATATAAAATAATGTAGTAACAATATCATACCTCCACCCAATATAAATTATTCTTATTTGCATGTATAAGAATGATTCCAATCTCTTTTGTATGTGCAACTAAGAATAGTGTAGATTCCATATTTTTTTATGTTTCATAAGTGCTACGTCAACAAACTAAAGAATAACTAGAAGTATTAAATTGAAGTGCATCAAACCATGCCAAGAATCATCCCAACTTCCAAACCTTTACCATTGATCAAATATGTATGAATGCTTTGGGAAATGCTGGAAACTAAACATTATGAGTTTTGTTTTACAGGACCCCACCTAATAATACTATATCACAGTATACTTAAATAGGCCTTGCAATCATTTGCAAACTTTTATAACATGTGATGAGATTTCGAGTCAATAGAAGGGTTTAGGGCTATTGCTACCATGCTTGTCACATGGGCCTATTAATGACCTCATTACATGTTCATTAGCACTTATTAACAATCTGATCATCCAACATTATTATAAGATCCATTACTAGGCTTTGTGGCATAAAAAAGGCCATATCCTCATTGCAAAGGCACTATATAGGGTAAACGTTATTGTCACAGACTCGATAAGACAAATAAAATAAAACTATACTTATATTTTATTTTTATGTTTTTGTTTCAACCTTAGGTTTAGGGTTTTTTCATTTAGAGAAAGCTTAAAGAAAGGGAAATTTTATGGGAGAGTTTAGGGCCACTGCTAGCCTGTTTTTTACATGGGCCTATTTCTATCATGTGACATCAATATAAAATCAATAATGAGGCTTTAGAACATACAAAACACCCTACCCTTATTATAAAGACATTGCAACAAACTATAAGGCATCGTTGTAGTCCTCATTAAAATACACACTCCCTCTTTTACATGTATATTGTAATATTTTATTAAAATATTTCTCAACTTTTTCTTTTTCCGAAAAGGAAAAAAATCAAATCTTCTACTCCCGAATATAAAATGGATTTCTATGCACATCCACTTATTTCTTAATTTTAAATTATGAGGAAAAAGAAAATCCACACCTAAGACGACCCCCTTCCACTGCCCCTCCCCCACAAGATGACCCACTTATTGAAAGGTGTATTAGTTGAGATCTTTAATAATTTCAAGAATTTATTGTTATTATTTAACTTGTTTAATGAATACATACATTGAACATGGCAAGATTATTCTTTGTTGTACCATTACAAAGATTAAGTTTCAACACCCTACTTAATGTTGATTTAAAAGTATTGTACTTTTTTGTGTTAGGTTGTGATTTAGTGGTTGAGATGGAGCATTCCCATGATGATTATGATCCAAGTTCAAACCCCAATGGGCATAGAGCCATGGAGATTAAGATGTTAATCAAGTTTGACGATGATTTATATACAACATTTTTATAATATATATATATATATATATATAAACTTACAAAAATAAGTGTAGCATATGAAATTGAAGAAAAAATGTATTTTTGGAAGCTTCTTAAAAGACTCATTTCAGAGTTCAAGTTTTGTTTAATCAAACTATGTAGGTGATATTTGCATCCACAAGATAATCTATATTCTCTTCGAGATTGTAGTTTAATAAATACACAATTCATATATTGTGTCTAACAAATTCATTTTGTATTGCTCAATATTATAATAAAAAGTTACAGTCTTGCACTTATATTTGTGTCTTTATTACAAAAATCGAGCATATAAAGAAACCAAGATAACTTGAAAAAGTTCTTCGTATTGTATATTAATGAGAAAACAAAATCTTTCTTATATAGGATTACAATCAAGTCAAGTCAATCCACTTTATGAATGTGGGATAGACCAAGAAACACAAAAAAACATAAAATAATATAAAGCCAAATTGACTTTATTATTTCATAAGTCTAATATCTAATTGACCATTATAAGCTAATATTTACTTTCACACCCTCCCTTAATGGTCAATCTACTAACTACACCAAGCTTATCCTGAAATTTTACATATTTTTATGGACCCAAAGACTTGGTGAAAATGTCTACAATTTGGTCCTTTGTAGGACAATACTGAAACATGATAGGTCCATCCTTTACACGTTGTCTAATGAAGTGGGAATGTACCTCAACATGTTTGGTATGCTTGTGGAAGACTAGATTCTAAGCAAGTTTGATCACCCCATCCTCCTAAGCCAAACTGCCTCATATGCTCCTTTCATTACTCCTCGATATGTCAATGAAAGGGTTGTTGCATGCTACTTCTTGTTGGTCCATGTGACTGCACTCGTGCCAAGACTGAAAACATAGTCAAAAGTGGATTTTCTATCATCGAAAGAACCTCCACAATCTGAATATATATACTCACACAGTCGAGGGTCTTTGCTTCTGCTATACAGAATTCCAAATTCAAGTGTCCCTTTCACATATCTCAACACCCGCTTCGTTGTAGTCCGATGCTCTACCTTGGGTTTTGTCATGAATTTGGTAATGAAGCTCACAACGAAACTCAAATCAGGTCTAATAGTTGTAATATATATCAAGCTATCCACTACTTGTATTTATATTGACTCATGAACTATCTTAGAGTTAGTCATGGTTGAAAGTTTTAACCCTTTCTCCATAGGTGTAGTTGTGATTTTGCAATCTGTCGTTTTGAACCTGTCATGTTAAGAACCAAACATCAATATAGCATAGAAAAACCTCAGGAAAAGTACTCAACGCCTTGAAAAAAAGATAATTTCAGATAATAAGCCTCTTCGAGGGGGCAACCTCCTTTTACCCCACTTAAATGTTCAAGTCCAAGATGATTCAAAATGAAAATGTCTCCTTGGTATATAT
>JASDQU010242499.1:977-59409 GCA_032191745.1 Picea mariana | reverse complement strand
CAATCCGCAAAAGGGGATTTGGTCCTTATACAATTACCGACATGATTAATCCTCAATGGGGATTAATCCAATAACAATAATAATAATAATGACATGATTAATCCGCAATGGGGATTTAATCCAATAACAAAATAATAATAAGAATGCTCTTCGCAGTTACATTATTTCAACAATACTGGAGGTTAATACCTCATGCAACTACTAAAAAATCAACACTCCCTCTTAGCTAGGGAGGTATTAACTATGATGTTCTTCAAGTAATGGTCTCAATCACATCCATCCATCTCACATGGCATGGGAAAGACTCACATGGTCTTGCAAACCAGTCTACATGTAGCATCACCATAGCCACACAGGCTATCTCATGATCAAATAGATCATGTCATAAGTAACACCATCATAGCCAAACAAGCTCTGTCATAGTCACGCAAACTATCTGATGGTTATGTCACAATCATGCATCTAGGGCATAGCCTCTCTAGTGGGCATAGCCTCATCATCCTCTCAGACATTAAGGGTCTTGGCGTCCTTTCAGACCTTATGTCATTACATGAATTCATCTAGCTCTCTCAAAGCTAGGAAACTAGCCAGTTCACGTAGAACTATGCTATTTCTCAATCCACACGGAGTTTGGGAAACTATTCAGTATAGCCAGTTCACACAGAACTACGCTACTACCCAATCCATACGGAGTCTGGGAAACTATCTAGTTTAGCCAGTTCACACAAAATTGTGCTACTACCTAATCCATACAAAGTCTGGGAAACTAACATGCCTATAAATGACTACCCGTTGTTGCCACACTCTATAAGCTACTGCCCTCTAGAATCACATATGTGACTCATCATTCCCTCTTATGAGGGAAGTCCTTGACCACACCAAGACTGTCCCTGAAGTACTCAAATGTTACCTTTGACAGAGGCTTGGTCAACACATCTGTTATTTGCTCTTCTGTGCCAATATACTAGAGCTTCACATCTCCCTTTTGCACCAGGTCTCAGATATAATAGTACTTAATCTTGACATGCTTGGACTTGTCATGAAACATAGGGTTTTCAAACAACTTTATACAACTCTGGTTGTCACAAAAAATACAAGTCACCTCCAACTCAAGATCAAATAGTCATGCAAGCAACTTCCAAAGACACACAACTTCGCTACTAGCTGAACATGTTGCTATGTATTCTGCCTCGGTCATAGTGAGTGACAAACTAGTATGCTTCCTATTGAGCCACGAAATCATAACTAACCCCAAACTGAAGCAACATCTTGATGTACTCTTCCGATCTGTGACACTATCGACCCAATCTAAATCAGCATAGCCTTGCAGTCTTATCTTACAATTTGAAACATATCGGAGTCCAAAGTCTATCGTACCCTTCAGGGACCTTAATACGTACTTTGTCACAATCAAGTGAACACATCTTGGTTCAACCATATACTGAATCAAAGTGTTCATCGCAAAGCATATATTTGGCCTAGTATTCGTCAAATACATCAACGAACCAATCACTGCCTGCACATGGTGACATCCACTGTCTCTGAAGAAGTATCACTCAATAACTTCAGGTTCTTCTCCATCAGTGTGGGCATGGATTTACAATCCATCATTTCAAATCTCTTCAGGATTTCTACGCATATTTTTCTTGGATAAGGAAAATTTCGTCAAGTTTTTGCCACACCTCTATACCCAAAAAATAATGCATCATACCCAGGTCTTTCAACTCGAACTTTGATGCAAGCTTTCTCTTGCACTCAGTGATGAGCTTCTCATTCCCTATTAAAAACAGGTCATCCACATATAAAAACAATATCATTGGTCCACTATCATCAACCTTGTAGTAAAGGTTGGGATCTTCTTTACTCTTGGTAAATCCCAAGCTCATTATAAATCAGTCAATTCTACCGTACCATGCTCTATGTCCTTGCTTCAATCGATACACCGCTTTCTTCAACCTACACACATGTGACTAACTGGCATGTGTCCCAAAACCTTGTGGATACTCCACGTACCACTTCCTCTTCTACTACACCATTCACAAAACTTGTCTTCACGTCCATCTAGTGTACCTTCCATTTCATTATTGCAATTATCACAAGTATAACTCTAATTGAAGTGTATCTATACACAGAAGAAAATTTCTCCTCATAATATATTCTTCCTTTTGGGAGAAACCACGAGCCACAAACCTTGCCTTATATTTCTCAATATTGCCATCGACTGAATGCTTTGTCTTGTAGATCCATTTGTAACTCACAACTAATTTCTCCTTTGGTCTCGGAACCACATCCCAAACATCATTCTTAATGATGGAATGGCATTCCTCAATCATAGCATCCTTCCATACTTTCTTCTTTGTAGCCTCTTCATAACATGTAGGCTTTGCATCAATGATATCACATAACAATGCCATGTAACTGGAATATGGTCGAGGTTTCTTTCTTTCTCTGAAATATCCATATGGAGCACCATACTTCTCGGCATCCTGAATAATCTCACGAGCCAAAGTTGGTCTTCTTTTCTTCATACTCGTTTATGTATGGTTGTTTGGTTCTGCCATGTCATGGTCCTCTAAACCATGCTCTTCTGGCACAACATCATTACATGCATCTATATCTACAACTCTAGGAGCTTCAGGCTCCTCATCATGGATCTCATCTGTATGATGTTGCCTCGATCTACTAAAGGCTACATCCTCATCGAAGGTAACATCTCTGCTAATCTCAATCCGTCTGTAACCAGGGATGTAGAATCTATATGCCTTCGATGTCTCACTATATCCAACAAATATACCCTTCTTGCTTGAAGGATCCAAATTTGATCTCTTATCTTTGGGAACATGCACATACATTGAACAACCAAATATCCTCAGGATATTGACCTCTGGATTTTCTCTTGTAAACATTTCTTATGGTGTCTTGTTCCCAAGTACACGGTGAGGACTTTTTTTCTGCACATATACAATGGTCTGGGCTGCTTTTGCCCATAGATGCATAGGTAAGTCTTGATCATGAATCATAGTCTTTACTACTTCCATTATTGTTCGTTTCTTTCTTTCTGCTATCCCATTCTACTGAGGATTGTAGGGAGTAGTGAGCTCCCTCTTAATCCCAACTTCTCTGTAGAATGCTTTGAAGTCATCTTATGTGAACTCTCCTCCATTATCTGACCTCAAAATCTTTATCTTCTTTTCAGAAAGATTTTCTACAAGGGATTTCAATTACTTGAACTTGTTGAATACTTCGCTTTTTCTTTTCAAGAAATAAATCCAAGTCTTACATGAGAAATCATCAATAAATGAAACATAATATACATACCCGCTAAGTGGAGTAGTTGTCAATGGTCCACACACGTCTGAATGCATGATGTCCAAAACCCCTTTGGCTTTGTTGTTACTACTTGGAAATAGACTATTCACGTTCTTGCCTTGTGCACATCCCTTGCATATACCATCGACACGATTCACCTGAATCTCAGGCAAACCTGTCACCATTTTTCTCACGATTGATAATGCTTTGTAATGTATGTGAGCAAGTCTTCTATGCCATAGCTCACTTGGATTTATTGTGTTGTGTACTAATGTTGAATCTGAGTGTCCCTTTAATTTGTATAGACCTCCTTCTTGGACACCAATCACAATGGAATCATCAATAGACTTTCCTTTTAACCACATAAGAACTTCACCATCAATGAAAGCAACTATGAATCCTTTCTCTTCCAATGTTGAGATATAAAGGAAATTCTTGTTCAAACCAAGTACATACAATACATCTTTTATCTTCAAAGGTTTTATGAAATCCAACTTGTAGGAGGTTTCTCCTACTCCTTTAATGGGATACTGATAGTCATAACCGAGTTTCACCTTATGAGGTGAATCCTTCTAAACCAAATCTGAGAGAGAATCCTTGTAACCGGTCATGTGCTTAGAAGCACCACTATCAACAAGCCATGTGTCACTTCCATGAGTGAATGTTCCTGTAAGAGCTTATATCAATACATGTTCTTCACTTGAATCATAATATTTTGTTCTCTTCTGAGCAGGTTCATCATCTTCTATGACATGAGCATGATGTCTTTTATTCTGTCATTTTCTGATCTGCTCTTTTATGAGAGGACAATTTCTTGCAATGTGTCCCATTTCTGGAAGCTGAAGCATTTGTAGCTTGAATAATCCTTTGAGTCTTTTGAGACTTCTGTGACTTCTGAAATTTCTTGGGGGGGTGATCCTCTTTCTTTCTTTTTCATTTTCTTGTATGTGATGCTAGTGCTTGATCATCATTGCCCAACTTTTCTTCTCTTGTTGTCAGTCTAGCTTCTTCTTGAGTACAATCTTACCATAGCCTGTTGAACTTTGTTAGCTTTCTTCTAGAACAAATTCCTTGAATAAATGATTCCCAAGACTTTGGGAGATCATTCAATGTAGTCATTACTAGCTCAACTTATTCCACTGTGTCTCTAATGGCTTCAAGCTATTCTTTGATTTGAGAAACTCTCATGAAGTAGGATTGAATGGTTTCTGAATTCTGCATCTTCACATTCTTGAGTTGTGTCCTCAATGTCATCTTCTGGTTGATATTCTTGCCTTCATATAATCGAGATAAAACATCTAACATTTGCTTTGGAGTCTTCAATGATGAGACACGAGGGATCAAGTGATCCTTGATAGAATATGCAATAATCCTCTTTGCTTTAACCAGGTTATTCTTGTGCTTTACTTTAGCCTCATCTCCCTCTAGCTCTTGAACTTCTTCTTCAATGAATCCTTCTAGATCATTCTCTTCTAGAATGAGCATTACTCTATATTTCCATGCTCGAAAGTTATCAACACCCTCAAGCTTCTCATCAAGCTTAGTGTTGGAAGTCATTCTGCCCCAGGATCTAGAAATATGACAAAACTTGAAACTTTGCAAAAATGAATTTTGGACTTACCAGTGAGTGCATTATGCCAAGGCGACCTCCTTTCTTCAAGGATCAGCTCAAACTTCAACCTTTAAATGCCCAAACGTCTTAATCTAAGGTTTTATGAGGAAACCCTAATTTTCCAACTTTCGAATTTTGGAGATCTGATCCGAGGGAAAAATGCACCCTCCTTAGACATCCTTCTTGGTGGTACTAATATTATGGTAGTTGTGGGAGGTATTAACCTCCATATGTAACCTTTGACTAGAATAGAATATTTAGGAAGCAAGGCAAACCCTAAACAAATGTGTGAAAACCCTAGAAGACAAGTCAGCGCAGCATAATATATAATATTAAGGTATTATCCTCCAGACAGAACAATGGGCTCCACAAGAAAAAGATAAACATAAAATGTAATTACCAGAAAGTCAGGTCGGCCCAGCCAGAAAAGTCACTAGACAGATTAGTATCAATAGAGGACATCTTGGCTCATTTGTTCACTCACTCTGACCCAGAAAACCAGAAACAATGCGCAAGTTTGGAGGAGGAGCAATAACAGATGCAGTTGGGCAATTTTCTCTTGTTCAATCTTTCCAGTGTCTTTATCTTGTGCGCTACCTTTGGAGAAGGTGCACTCTCTCTTGGTCATCTGTGGTTCTGATGTGGCTTCCCAAAATCATTCTTTTTGTCAAAGATTAAGGTGCTCGGGGGTGGCTTTGTGCCTATTGTTGGGTGACAATGGTGTAGCATTGTCTATGGTGAAACGAGCACATCTACATTATTCTAACAGGTTATGGGCCCACACCACCTTCGGAACAGTTTAACCACTGGAAGGTAGATCCGCGGCTCTCTGTCAAGCTCGTTGTAGCACAATTGCAGTTGTAGTGCCAATTCCTTCATGCCAGTTGCAACACTAGTTGCAATGTCAACACCAGTTGCAATGAAAGTTTATATTAAGTATTGGAACTAATTTTTGGTTGTCCTAGTGCGCCTTACCCTAGCGTATCTACAACTACCTCCAGATTGCAAGTTGGAGCACTTTAAAATTTTTGGGTTCATCATTGCTTGTCACTATTGTCGGATAATGTTGTTGCTACCAAAGGTATGTACTTGTATATGTTTAAACCGTATCACTATATTGAGGGTGTTTGCAGGAGAAGGGATCTTTTGTCAAAGTAGCAATAGTAGATCTGAAGGGATCTCAGATCCAATACATTTAGAGGAACAATAGCAACTCAAGAATACTTGTCTCATAAGAAAAGCAACTCAAGTGGAACAATAGCTAGACTCCACGTTTCCATATCAAGTTTGATATTTTTATTATTGTTGCTTAAGTGAGTATTAAAATCCTTTATATTTTATTAATTCTCGGAACAAATGAATATTTAGTAGCATGTACTATCAATATAAATTCTTATTGTACTTA
Organism: Picea mariana; assembly: GCA_032191745.1. NCBI lineage: Eukaryota > Viridiplantae > Streptophyta > Pinopsida > Pinales > Pinaceae > Picea > Picea mariana. Next base: position 53,083 of record JASDQU010242499.1, on the reverse strand, counting down.
ATTGCAATATGAACTAACATCTCCTCTAGGAGATATTTCTTGTTCTTATTCTCAAGCAGGACACCTTGGTAATGCTATAATGAATTACCATGAAATTGATATGTTCTTATACAAAATGTTATTATATTGGAAATACTTTTTCTCTTGTTGTTTCTGTTTTGAGTAGGTTATCCTACGTATTAGAGGAAAGGTTACCACTGAAAAGAAAGATTTGAAAGGAATCAGAGGGAGTCATTGATCAGGAAGAAACCAACATGGTTTCGTGACACTTTGCAGGATGCAAAGGGGCATGCAACCAACATAATTCTTTGGTCTGAGGATTCTCTAAGATAGAGGGAATTGACTTTAGAATTTGAGATGAAGGATATTGCAGGACTTTATCAGAGACATGGTGCAAGAAGGAGCAATGAGGCTCCATCACTTATCCACAGATGAGCAGATAGCTGACATTTGCACTAAGCCTCTTTCTGGGACAAGCTTGGCAGGAATGCAAATGTTTCCCTGGGGGAGTATTCATGATTGCAACATCGTGTCGATATTCCAAGATTGATCAGACAGACTTGATCATGTGGGAATAGGCCCAGATTTAATCTTCAACAGACTGAAGATTTGAGTTGTTGTTAGATCTCCTATGTGTGAATTGCATCGGGCCTTGAAACTCTCACGAGTAGGTGAGTAGCCCCGAAAAGCATCAATATGACTCTATCTCCACAAGAACTGGGTTGCAGATTAGGGGAGATAGGGAACATCTACATCTGGAGTAGATGTGCCCTGACATAGTCTTCAACGGACTGAAGACTCGAGGTGTTTGAGGTGCAATTCCACGTGTCTGATAGCATAGAGTTAAATGCATTCACTGAGTGATTCTATCAGAGGATCACCATGAGGTGTTTGTGGCTCCGATGTGGTCATAATTCTTTTCATGGGACAAGAACGAACCGAGGTGTTAAACACGCGTGTCCGATAGGATCGAGTTAAATGCATTCACAGAGCAATCCTATGAGAGGATTGACTATGAGATGAATGTGGTTCCGATGAGTTCATGATTCTTGTCATGGAACAAGAATGGCCCAAGGTGCTAGACACATGGTGGTGGAGATGGGTTATCAATAAAGATAAATGAGGCTCATGGATATTGTGATATTGTTTATAATAGAAGAATACCAAGAACAAGTACGACGATATGTTTTGATGCCAGATTGCTACTAGATGATACTTATAGTGATGATCTATGATGATGCTACCGGTCTGCAAGACCATGTAGATCTTATGCCCTGTGAGATGGATGGATAATGATGATAGTAATGATTATACTAACGACATGGGTGTAGCCATGGGTGAACATGTCATGTGGGTGTATCCCATGATGATGATGGTGACACACATTACAAGGTGTAGCTCTAGTGTTCTCTAGTGGGTTGTGGCCCCTAGACGAGATTGATAGGTCCAAATGAGTGTAGCCATGTGTGACATAATGATGTTACCAGGAGCATGGTTTGTGTAACCATGACGAGAGAATCATGGCATAGCGAGAAAGGCTATGAAGACTAGAAGGGAACATCATGGTTAAATACCTCCCCAGCTAAGAGGGAGTCTTGATATTATGGTAGTTGTGGGAGGTATTAGCCTCCATATGTAACCTTTGACTAGAATAGAATATTATGGGAGCAAGAGAAACCCTAAACATATGTGTGAAAACCCTAGAAGACAAGTCGGCTCAACAAAATATATAATATTAAGGTATTATCCTCCAGAAAGACCAGTAGGCTCCATAGGAAAAAGATAAACATAAAATATAATTACCAGAAAGTCAGGTCGACTGAGCCAGAAAAGTTACTAGACAGATTAGTATCAATAGAGGTCGTCTTGGCTCATTTATTCACTCACTCTGACCCAGTGAACCAAAAACAGTGCACAAGTTTGGAGGAGGAGCAACAACAACTGCAGTTGGGTAGTTTTATCTTGTTCAGTCTTTTTGGTATCTTTATCTTGTGCGCTACCTTTGGAGAAGGTGCGCTCTCTATTGGTCATTTGTGGTTCTGATGTGGCTTCCCGAAATCATTCTTTCTGTCAAAGTTTAAGGTGCTCGAGGGTGGCTTTGTGCCTATGGTTGGGTGACAATGGCGTAGCATTGTCTATGGTGAAACGAGTACATCTACATTATTCTAACATGTGGCTAGTAAGTGCTCAACGAGCTTGATAATAGGGGAAACTGACAATCTTCCTTTCAGTGGTTAGATTGTTCTAAAGTAAACCAACTCTGATACCATGTTAACATTTTGGTATGCTCATTTAACCATAAACAATGTTACACCATTGTCACCCAACCATAGACTCTTACATGTGCCACCCCCGAGCACAGTAACCTTTTCTTAGATAGATTCTAGCAAGTCCACTCTAAAACCAACAGATAAACCCGAGCACAACGACTAGCTTAACCAAAAATACCAACACAACTACGACAACAACAAAATACCAAGAGAGCGTACCTTTAATAAGAGAAGTGCACAAGAGAGAGATACCAGAAAGACTGAGCAAGGAGATACTTCACCACTTCAACTTTTGCATCACCTTCCTCAAACTTGTGCCTCCTTCTACGTCACCACTGTAGTTGTTGCAAGTGTTTCTCCTTAAACTTGCGCTCTATCTGAGTGAGTGAGAGTGTGTAAATTAGGTAGTGCCTTACCTCTATTTATACTACCGTGTCCAAGTGACTTTTCATGTAGAGTTGACTTCTCTTTATAGAGCCTTCTAATGCTTTATTATTATTCTCCTTGGGTCGACTTCTCTTCTAGGGTATTTCCACATAATGGTTATCTTTCTTCCGGAATATTCTATTCTAAGCACAAAGGTTATATTGGATGTTAATACCTCCCGCAATGACCAAAACATCAACATACTTCACTATTTGATGTTGAATTTTCTTTATGTGTTAGGCTCAAGCATGAGGTTTATTTCATTTAGCATGTACTTGAACCATAAACAAATGCAACAACACCATACATAAGTGTTCCAATAACCAAGATCACAAGAAGAATAACCAAGCACAATAACACAAGAAACATCCTGGGAAACCCTTCTATAGAAGGGAAGAAAACCCAACAATCCTTTGTTATATTCTCAAGAAAAAATCCCCCACACCATAGACCTTAACACACAAGAGGGTGCTTACCAAAACCTAGAACCTAGCGCCCAAGAGAAGTGTGCACTTTAGCCTTAAAGGTAGGTCTAAAATTTCCAAATGACAAGTGACAAGTGTATTTCCTCAATGGGAAAATCACCTTCATTTATACAATACCAAACACAACAATAGGTGTGTCTATTGGCACAACAGGGCCGACCTCAAAAACTCAACATTATAATTAATTATAACAATAAACATTAATTATCTTTCACATATGGTGGGGCTGAATTGTACCCTTTACATCCATAATAGGGTTACAAGTAAATCTTACACTTAGACAATATAGCAAGGGATCCACACATCCACTAGTGTTTAGCCACTAGGGACATGTCCACATGTTCTCAACCATAGGGACGTCATACTCAACATATATCTATCTCAACTGAGTCCATGAGAGAATCATTTGGAGTACCATCTCAAGCTTGACTCAACTGAGTCCACAGGAGTACAAAGGCAGGAGACCACATCGACTCAACTCTTAAAAAGGAGAACAATACACCCATCTCATGGGCACACCCAACACTCGACCACCCATCGACTCAACTCAGTCCAGACGAGAACGATACACCCATCACATGGGCACACCCAAAACATGGGCTCTCTCACAGGTCGACTCAACTCAGTCCAGAGGAGAACGTATCCTGAAGAATGTCACACGACGTTGTAATCATCAACACTCCCTCTCAGCTAGGGAGGCATTCTCCACCAGGCTAAGTCTCTCACGAAAGTACTCGAACTTTGTCCTGGCAAGCGGTTTGGTGAAGACATCTGCAACATGCTCGCGTGTAGAAAGATATTGCACGTGTATTGCTTTTCTCTGCACCATATCTCTGATATAATGGTATTTGATCTCAATGTGTTTTGATTTATCGTGAAACACAGGATTCTCCGAGAGCTTCACACAACTCTGGTTATCACAATGAATAATAGTGGAATCTATCTCATGACCAAATAAATCTGCAAGGAGCTTGCGAAGCCACATTGCTTCGCGGACTGCCACACACAACGCTATGTACTCTGCTTCTGCGATACTCAAAGCCACAGAGCTTTGTTTCCTACTGCACCAGGAAACCATGGCAGATCCCAAGGAAAAACAACAACCAAATGTGCTATTCTGATCCATTGTGCTCCCTACCCGATCTGCATCGACATATCCCTGCAATCCCATGTCTACATTGGAGGCATATCTCAGGCCATATCCAACTGTCCCTCGTAGATATCTCACTACATGCTTTGTTGCTATCCAGTGAGTCTGTCTTGGTTGACTCATAAACTAACTGAGTACGTTCACTACATAGCATATATCAGGTCTAGTGTTAACCAGATACATCAATGATCCAATCATCTATCAGTAAAGATGTGGATCAATCTCACCTGAATCAATAGAAGCCTCGTTCATTTTCTTCAGATCCATCACCATTGATGTAGGCATGGATTTGCAGTCTGTCATACCGAACTTATTCAATATCTCCACTGTATATTTTCCTTGACTCAGGAAAATCTCGTCAGTCCTCTGCCATACTTCTAGTCCCAATAAGTAGTGCATCATACCCAGATCCTTCATCTCGAATTCAGAAGTCAATGCACGCTTGCATTCAACAATAAGTCTTTCTGAACCTGTGAGGAATAAGTCATCAACGTATAGGACCAAGATCAGGCACTTGTCACCAACAATGTGATAATATAGGTTTGGATCAACAACTCTTGCTGAAGCCCAAACTCATCAGGAATCCATCCATCTTCTCATACCAAGCACGAGGTGCCTGCTTTAGTCCATACAGGGATTTATTCAATTTGCGCACATGAGATTTCTTCTCATGTATCATGAATCCTTCTGGTTTCTCGATGTAAACTTCTTCCTCAATCTCACCATTGAGAAAGGTTGTCTTTACATCCATATGATGTAGTTTCCAACCCATGGATGTTGCTAGTGCAATGATAGTACGAATGGAAGTGTATTGGGCTACAGGAGCAAATGTCTCCTCATAATCAATTCCCTCCACCTGTGAGAATCCTTTGGCTACAAATCTCGCTTTATACTTCTCGACACTTTCATCAACTACATGTTTGATCTTATAGATCCACTTGGAAGTCACTACAGACTTCCCTTATGGTCTCGGAACAATATGCCACACATCATTCTTCATGATGGACTAATACTCTTCTGTCATGGCATCTTGCCAAACCTGCTGACATGTTGCTTCGCCACGACAAGAAGGCTCAGTATCAATGATGTGGCTCATAGCTGAAATGTAGCTCGAAAATCTCTGTGGTCTCTTTCTCTCTTGGAATGTGCCTCAAGGAGTTGCATGTCCCTCTGCCTCCTGCAAAGTCTGTCGAGCCCAAGCAGGCCTTTTAGGGCCTATTGCAATGTCTCTGGGAGCATAAACTGGAGCTACTAGATCAACTAGATCAATGACTATCTCCCTCTGAATTGTTGAAGGGGGAGAAGGTATTGTCTCATTGTTAATCTCCATCTGAGATTCTATGGATCTTCGAAAGGCTATCTCTTCCTCAAAGATAACATCTCTGTTCACTTCAATCTGTCTCTGACCAGGGATGTAGATCTGGTATGCTTTTGAAGATTCATTGTATCCCACAGATGTACCCTTTCTGCCTAAAGGGTCTAGCTTGGTCCTTTTCTCTTTGGGTATATGAAAGCATATTGGACACCCAAATATCCTGAAGTGTCCAACCTCAGGCTTCACTACGGTAAAGGATTCTTCAGGAGTCATGTTCTTCAAGATCTTATGAGGACTTTTGTTCTGAACATACACTGTTGTCATGGATGCTTCTGCCCACATAATCATAGGTAGATTTTGATCATGTATCATCACTTTGGTTGCCTCAATGATGGTTTTGGTCTTCCTCTCTGCAACCCCATTTTGCTGAGGGTTATAAGGAACGGTGTACTCCCTCTTGATCCCTGCCTCAATATAGAAATCATTGAAGTCCTTGGAGGTATACTCTCATCCATTATCTGATCTCAACACCTTGATCCTCCTCCCAGTCAAGTTCTCAACCTGAGATTTAAATTCTTGAAATCTCGCAAGGACTCCATCCTTGGTCTTCAAGAAATAAATCCACGTCTTTCGAGAGTGATCATCAATGAAGAGCACATAGTACAAATATTCTCTCAAGAAAACAATAGTCATGGGTCCACATACATCTGAATGTATCAAGTCCTAGATCCCCTTGGATTTGTTGTCACTACTCAAGAAGGACCCCTTGACATTTTTTCCAAGAGCACAACCTCTGCAAACACCATTATGTTGAACATGTATCTTTGGAAGGCTTGTTACCATCTTCCCAAGAGCGGAAAGGTCTCTATAATGTATATGAGCAAGTATCCTATGCCATAGCTCGCTCAGGCTGATAGTATCATGTAACAGGGCCTAGACTGGTTGGACAATCAACCTGTATAAGTTGTTCTCTTGAACACCAATCACTCGGGCAGAATCCATATGTAAGTTCTTGTGCCATGCAAGAAATTTTCCTTCAGAGAAGGTACCCTAGTATCCTTTGTCCTCCAAGTCAGAAACAAAGACAAGGTTCCTTTTCATCCTAGGTACATATAGTACCTCACTCAACTAAAGGGGTATGTCAGAATCTAGTTGGAATGTATAAGTTCCAAATCCTTTCACATTAAATCTGACATTGTCTCCAAGAACAAGATGTAGACTAGACTCTTTCTCAACAAGGTCTGTCAGATGACCTCTATATTGGGTCATGTTCCTGGAGGCGCCACTGTCAATTAGCCAGATATCACTATCAGTAGGAACCATACATGAGAGTGTTGATATGAAGAAGAAGGCTTCATCTCTCTGAGGTGGCTTTGGATCAACATCAACAATGGAGGCAAGTTGTCTTCCTTTCTTCCTGGTAGGACATTCGCTCGCAAAGTGTCCATACTTGTCACATCTGAAACACTGAATCTTTCTTTCTTTGACATCATCTTCCTTTCCTTCTCTTCATCGGTAGTTGTTTCTGGTAGAGTCTTTTATATCAAACTCAATAAGTCATCCTCTTCCAGGGTGATTTTTAGTCTTGACTTCTAGGAATTGAAGTAGCTTGATCCATCAAGCCTATCTTCCACCAAAGTTTTGTTCTTCATGGTTTGCAGATTCTTCCACAAACCCTTAACAACTAGGCTAGGAAACCTAATGGCTAGGCTAGGCTATCAACCTTAGGTTTCATTGAACTTATGAATACCAACAATAAGCCTTGAAAGTCAGAAGAACACTGGTAAGCTTGAAAAATACTTCAATGCACTGCAAAAACCCTAAAACTAAAATTTTTGCAGAAAATTGTGAAAACCCTAGAAACCCTAGGGCCAAAAATCCAAAATTCTCGTAATTGCAATCAGAGAGTCTCTAGAGGTGATATTAAGGAGGCCATACACTCCTATGCCAATTTTAGCCCCAACTTTTCAGTGTAGGGTGTTGAAACAACCAGAAAAGGGAGGGTCACACTTTTTCTTCAAAAACCCTAGAGGGTCGTACGGATTGCAGAAGAGAGGACGATTGGCTTTTAAAGCTTGTGCAATGGATTCTTTCAAGTCCTATGCTCTGATCCCATGTTGAATTTTCTCTCTGTGTTAGGCTCAAGCATGAGATTTATTTCATTTAGCATGTACTTGAACCATAAACAAATGCAACAACACCAACACAAGTGCTGCAATAACCAAGATCACAAGAAGAATAACCAAGCACACGAACAAAAGAAATATCCTGGGAAAACCTTCTACACAAGGGAAGAAAACCCAACAATCCTTTGCTATAATCTCAAGAGAAGATCCCCCACACCATAGACCTTAGCACACAAGAGGGTGCTTTACCAAAACCTAGAACTTAGCGCCCAAGAGAGGTGTGCACTTCAACCTTAAAGGTAGGTCTAAATTGGTAGGATTGCAACATTTTCATTGGATTCTATCATGTATGAGGGTATGGGATTGGAATTTAATCAAGAGAACCAAGCCCTTTATGTACCTTGATGTTGGTGGTATTGATTGTTGAACTCCTCTAACACGGGCTTAGCAAAAATGTACCTTTCGCTCAAACCAAAATCATTGATTAAGCATGTTAAGCTTTTTCTGCCATATTATAAAGCTTCGATTAGGTAGTTTCATCAAAATTGGGAGGTGTTCACTTATGTCTATAAAGGATCGAGGTAGAGGCAAAGGGTGATACTAATGATGAGGATCCCAATATAAGCGATAGTGGAACATTGCTTGTTATTTATGTTTGTCATTTAAACGTTATTGCTCATTTAATCATAATGCTTTCTTTCAAAGTTTCAATAATTTTTTGGGCAAAAAAAATAAAGAAAATGGTGGCCCCCGTTCAAGGAGGAGCCAGCCCCACCTTTCGCAACATGGTGGCCAACAGCGATCGACCGTCGCTTCAACCAACCACCACTCTTGTTATCCCTAATTCACCCATCCCGATGGAAACAAAACAGACAAAGGAGGCTCTAAAAAGCTAGGAACCACTCCCAGCTCAGAATCAATTGAACTCAAATGCTGAGAAGAAGAGCCCATCACCCTGTATCCCGCAATCAGAGGAAATCCCACAGTACGAAATCCTGTCTCCTCTCTTAGGACAGGATATTCAATATATGCAAGACCACACCCTCATCTGCAAATTCATGGGCCTTTGGCCATTAGAAAAAGCGCTCTTATGGTGGATCAAAACCAAATGGAAGCCAAATGGGGATGTCTCCCTCAAACTGGGTTCAAAAGGCTTCTTCACAACAAATTTCAATCTAATTGAAAACAGAGAACATGTCTTCCAAGGCGACCCGTATTTCTTTAACTCAGTCGGCCTATATATGTGGATATGGAAAGAAAACTTCAGCCCGAAAAAGGAAGATTTCATCGCTGCTCTAGTCTGGATAAGACTATACTCGCTTCCGCAAGAGTACTGGCACTCGAAAATTCTGGAAGGTATTGGAAATACCCTAGGATCCTTTGTAAGGACAACAAAGGCTACCCTTCAAGGCCAATATACTTCCTACGCCTGGATCTATGTCTACCTTAATGTCTCCAAAGCTCTACCTATTGAAATATTGTGTAACTGCAAAGACTATTCTTATCCTCTTTTGCGGAATGGTCAAATCATAAATGTAATATGCAAATTAAGAAGTCAGCCCCCAGGCAAATTAAAGTGGTTCTAACTACCTAGAAAGAGAAGTTGGCCCTGCCAGTGAAGAGACACCTCCTTTCAGCGCTTGCCAGTTTGTATAAATAAAGGAAGTCAGTGCCTCATTTGTTCCCCCACTCAGCTCACTCATCTAGTGCGCAAGTATTGAAGGAAGTTGCAGTTACCGGTTGTCGGAAGAAGGAAGAGAGAGAGGCGCATTGCTTGGGAGAGTATATTCTCTATTGTTTGGTTTATTGTCTTGGCATTGGATTGGCTATGGTTCTTTGATTATTTTTTGGTCTAGAATCATGGTAGTTTGTCTCTCGTAGAGAGAAAACTATTATGGTACTGTACTTGGTTATTGAATCTATATTAAAGAAGTTTTGTTGGGTTTTCTTCCCCTTGAGGGTTTCCCAGGATAAATGCTTGTGTACTCTGTGATCTTGTTTCTTTCAGTGAGATCCTTTTTATCTTGTTGTTATAACTGTAATAATTACTATTGAACCCGAGATTAATAATAACAGCTTAAGCAAGAAACTTAACATGGTATCAAAGCAGGCCTAAAAGAGCATTGTCGCAGATTCAATCTTCAATTTTGTCGAGATTCAAAAATTAGGATTTCTTGAATATTTGGAACTTTTTGCTGCAAACCACATTGGGAATTGTGTCCTTCTTAGGTGCATCTTTTGGCACAAGAATCAAATATTTTCAGTGGGTAGAACTCCCAGAAAGTCAAACCCTAGTTTGACTTGGTACGAGAAAACCAAAACCAGAACCAGATAGCTGAAGTCCAGAATTTCACAGGTCTAGTTTCAATGGTCAAAAATTGGAATTTTCAGAAACTAACTATACCAGCATACTCACCTCAATCCAACACATCTTTTGGTGAGCTCGGTTTTCAGATCCAAGAAATTTGATTTTTCTATTATTTCTATAGCCCGAAGGGCTAGGGTTTCTACTACAAGAAAGAATGGCTACCGATATGAGGGTAGAAGACAGGATGGAAGGATCTAGAAACTTCAGATCTTGGAAGCATAGGTTGCATATGATTCTAGACGAGAATGATCTCCTAGAACATGTTACAGTGGGTGTATCAGAACCAGAGAAAGAAGAGCAAAAGAACAAGCATAAGAAGAATGAAAAGAAAGCAAAGAGAATCGTGTCATATTCAGTAAAGGATCACTTGATCCCTCATATATCTGAACTACAAACAATAAGGCAAATGTATGAAGCACTCAACAGGTTATATGAAAGCAAAGACATTAGCCAGAATCTTGCCTTAAGAAATCAACTTCATAATATGAAGATGGAAAAATCAGAATCTGTCTCATCCTATCTTATGAGAGTTTCTTAGATCAGAGATCAGCTTGCAGCTATTGGAGATGTCATTAGTGACAAAGAGCTTGTAACAACAACCCTAAATGGGTTTCCAACATTTTGGATTCCTTTTGTATAAGGAGTGTGTGCAAGAAGCAACTTACCCAAGTTTGATAAGTTATGGGCAGATTGCACACATGAAGAATCTAGACTTGCAGACCAACAAAAGAGATTAATTGTTGATGAAGAGAAAGCTCTTACAGTTCAAAAGAATAGAGGAAGTTCCTTCAGAAAGAACAATAAAGAAGCTAACTCCGTATGAGTTCCAAATAAGAAGAAAGATGTTTCAAAGATCAGATGCTACAACTGTCAAAAGTTGGGACACTTTTCCTATGACTGTCCTCAAGGAAAAGGGAAAAGAAAGCATCAAGCACATGTGGCAGAGGAAGAGGAATCTCTTCCCTCAAAGAAAGCTTTAGTAGAAATTGAGGATTATGTACTTTAAGTTGAAGATAGTTGATCTAAAGAAAGATAGCAAATGGTGGAGTCCATGGAGCCTCCCCACACAAAAACATAAGATAAGTATTCATGTTTATTTTTAGTATCTTGTTTACTTTAATACTTTATCATTACAAGTTAGATTTTTGTGAGAATGTTAATTAACCTCATTTTATTTCAGTGTCTATGCAGATTTATGAAGGAAGTATCAAAAAAGAGGATAAAGAAAGAGATAAAATATTTATTTTAGGTATGATCACTCATGAGAGCGACAAAGGTATGTGTTTAGCTATGATAGTAAGGGAATTTTTGGTAATTTCATAGCTAGAGTGAAAAAGAGTTCAAAAGTCTTATTCATGATTAGGGTTTCAGATGTGTACATGGTTGAACAAGTTTTTCTTAAGAAAAGATGTGTACTACTTTGATAGAAATCATGATATAGTTTTATTTGATTACTGCTTATTGTTGTTGACTGATTGGTTAAGTGACATATCTCTGAAAGCATACTGTAAGTAAGTTTACAGGTCTCGGAAGAAAGAACTTATGCCTTGACTCGCAAAAGTTAGACAACATGAAAAGGACTTATGATATGGTGTAGTCAGTAAGAACCAGACAGTATCCAGTATTCATATAGGAGCAGGAGGCTCCTAAAGATGCAAAACATAAATGTTCAAGATGAAGAGAAAGATGGATACTCAGATATAGTTGATGAGATGCAGGTAACTGCAGGTTGCTCCAGTACCGTTCTTATCGATGCAGAGGGAGCAGGTTGATCCAGTATGAAGTCAGAAAGAAAGAAATGTTCAAACTCAAGAAGGCACCCAGAATATTACATAAGACAACTTCAAGGATGATGATTATCAGATGTTACACAGTTAAAGAAGCTCTTAGTTTGGTGCAAGAGGCAGCTATGTCTCCGAGTTCGAAATGGAGGATCATGATTTGGTGCAGTTAGGAAAGCAATGGTCCATGGAACAGTTTACTCAGTGGATGAGTAATGGGATATTTTGATCAAGATGAAAGTTATCCAGTAGATGGATGGTGCCCAGCAGATGGGTAGCATGGTATTATACCATGGAAATATTTTGGACCACAAGAGATTTTTTTCAGATCCCATAGCTAGACCTTCGTAGAGAAGTAGAAAGAGAAGAGACCTTCCTAGAGAACGGGAATGAGAAATTTGCAAAGGTTGGCCTCTGTCCAAGTGTTGAGTTTTGGATACTCTAGGGACATGCTAGAATACCCTCGTAGGGAGGGGTGTGACCACCCTCGTAGAGAGGAGTGTGGATGTTTCTCCAAGGGGTAGCAGGCAGATACTCTCCTTTAGCAAAGGATTGAGTAGCTTGGAAAACAAACCTTGACCATGTGTAATGGTTAGTTGGCTCTTGAGGTTTGTGTCGTGATCTTGCATGGATCATGGAAAGGGAATCTAGTCTTGCCCAGGCTACCATCTTAGCTTCTCTAGTTCATGTGGGATGACTAGGAGTAAAGTTATGGTAGTAGTCCTCCTCAGTGGATGGGTGACATAGATGACTACAAGAGAAGGGAGAACATAAAAGGAATGGAAAAACTCATAGAATATCTTATGTGTGAAGATAAGAAAGAGCATCTTCTCCGTCAAGATGAAAGAAAGAAAGAGTATCTTCTGCACAAAGATAAAGAGAACAAAACTTCTTTAATATGGATTCATGGAGAACCAGTCAGTGATTGTGATGCCAGATGACCAAGTGGATTATATTGATGCCTCCTATTATCCAGTTGATGTTGTTACCCATGTTACCCAGTTGATGATGTTGCACAGTTGATGATGTTATCTAGTGGATGTTGTTATCCAGTAGATGATGACATCCAGTGACCTGTCTAAAGATAAAGAATATCCTTCTTGTTAAGAGGGAGTGTTGAAATATTGTGTAACTGCAAAGAATATTCTTATCCCCTTTTGCAGATTGGTCAAATCCTAAATGTAATATGAAAATTAAGAAGTCGCCCCCCAGGCAAATTAAAGTGGTTCTAACTACCAAGAAAGAGAAGTCGACCCTGCTAGTGAAGAGACACCTCCTTTCAACGCTTGCCAGTTTGTATAAATAAAGGAAGCCAGTGCCTCATTTGTTCACTCACTCAGCTCACTTATCTAGTGCGCAAGTATTGAAGGAAGTTAAAGTTACCAGTTGCCGGAAGAAGGAAGAGAGAGAGGTGCATTGCTTAGGAGAGGATATTCTCTAGTGTTTGGTTTATTGTCTTGGCATTGGATTGGCTATGGTTCTTTGATTATTTTCTGGTATAGCATCATGGTAGTTTGTCTCTCATAGAGAGAGAGTTATTCGGGTACTGTACTTGGTTATTGAATATGTTATCACACAGTTTGTACTTGGATGTAAAGGAAAGGTAAATGAAGACAAACTGACGTAACGGGAGACTATTCTATCACTATCACCTTAATAGGATGTCTCTTTCTATCTAGGGTGGTAGGTGTTAGAATATAGAAGATTGTGCTTGTTTTACCATTGACGATACCCTCATCACCCAACCATAGGCCGAAGCCACCCTCCGAGCACCTTGACCTTGACAGAGAAGAGAATCCTAGTAGCAATCCAATAGCGAAGAGAGGCTAATGCACCAAGCAAGAATAGAAACCAAGCTGATCAGATAATCCCACCCAGAGGCTAGCGCACACCTTCCCAGAAACTTGCGCACAAGCTTCAACTGCACCTACGCAGATCCAATTCTCTCTGCAACTGCTAAGATGTGAATGATGAAAACTGGTGCCCTGTATTTATAGTAATCTGGGCAGTTTAACTGGGGCCGACTTCTCCTTCTGGGTATTAATAAATTCATATTAAATATATTTCTGCAACCGACAACTTGTCTAGGGTTTCCTTCACTTCTTTGCTTCCTTTCGAAGTATTCTAATCTCGTCATAGGTCACAATAGAGGTTCATACCTCCCGAAGCTACCATAATATTAACACTCCCTCCTAGCTAGGGAGGTATGATCTTGGGCACAACAGACCATTCAACTGGTATCAACACGAGCACCATCATTATTATCCAACTGGATAATCTCCTATGACAACTGGTACAATATTAATTGATAGAACAGACCTGTGTCTATTCAAGGTAGTACACAACTACTCAAACTGTGACATATAGTCATAAACAATGGAACAAATCCACCACAGTAGTATATCTCTACTGTCTGGAGACAGGCAATCTCCATAACAATCATCTGGGCCAATCTTTCACTCACATCTGTGAGCTCTGAAAGAATATCTGCCTCACAAATAGTGGAACATATCCACCACAGTAGTTTACATCTATTGTCATATAGTCTTCATAACAAACATCTAATAGCAACCTGCATAGAAACAATGTTATGATATAAACTGAATCATCTGGGCCAATTTTCACTCACGTCTGTGAGATATGAAAGAATATTTGCCCTCAATATAGAACATCAACAATGGGCTATCTGCCCCATTCTTCTCAAACAAGGAAGAAGGATTATTTCTGATTTCTAAGCCTGGACCATTCCTCACCCTGGGCCATTCTTCCTACACTAGTCAAAGTGCACCCTAGACAGAATGTATAAACCCTAAGGAATGTTTGGACCATTCCCCACCCTAGGCCATTCCTCCTACACTAATCAAAGTGAACCCTTGAGAGAATGTATAAACCCTAAGGAATGACTGTTCTGGACCATTCTCCATCCTGGGCCATTCCTCCTACACTAATCAAAGTGCACCCTAGAGAGAATGTATAACCCTAAGGAATGTCTATCCCTGATTGCTGAGCCTGGACCCTTCCCCACCCTAGGCCATTCCTCCTACACTAATCAAAGTGCGCCATGGAGAAAATGTATAACCCTAAGGAATGATTGTTCGGACCATTTCCTCCGTTAACCACAAGAGGAAAAGATTGTCCTGTATCAACCTCCAAAACGGACCATTCCTCATGTTAACCACAATGAGAAATCGTTGTCCGGCAAGGCGGGCCAGTCTTCTTGAGTAACCCTCAAGAAGAGAGACTGCCCTAGACCACTCCCCATGTTAACCACAATGGGAAGTCACTATCTATGATACATCAGCAATCAGACTACCTCCCATGTTAACCACAATGGGAAGTCACTGTCTGTCAGAAATCTCAATCCACTTTCCGAACAGGAAAGAATTTGTCCAATCTGGACTATTTTTCAATTACAAAGATAAATAATATTTTCAGTGCTCCCTCCTAATCTGGAGAGTCATTTAAATCACAAAAATAAATGTTTTCAAGAATATTTTTTCGTACCTTCTCCTAGCTTGGAGAATCTTCCCTTTCAGCTAAGGGAGTTATTTCCATGATCCCCATCTTCTCTTGGAAATATGCAAACTTGATTCTGGATAGAGGTTTTGTCAGAATGTCTGTTGTCTGCTCATTAGTGGGGATATACTTGAGCTTTAGCTCTCCTTCCTATAATTTATCTCGAATAAAGTAGTATTTGATCTCAATGTGCTTCGACCTTTCATGAAACACTGGATGTTCTGATAATGTTATACAACTCTGATTATCACAATATATTATGGTCGATTCTGGAATCTGATCAAATAAATCAGAGATTAACTTCCTTAGCCATACTGCTTCAGTGCATGCTTCACAAGCTGCCATATACTTTGCTTCTGATGTATTGAGTGTGACAGACTTATGTTTTCTACTACCCCAAGATATCATAGCAAAGCCCAAGCTGAAACACATACCTAAAGTACTCTTTCTGTCTTCTACACTTCCTGCCCAATCAGAGTCTGTGAATCCATGAAGTTGGATATCACTGGATGCGGTATATCTTAAGCCATAGTTTATTGTCCCACGAATATATCTTAGAACATGCTTTGCAGTTATCCAATGCTCTTGTCTAGGTTCCACCTGGAACTAACTTAATGTATTTACAACAAAGCAAATATTCGATCGAGTATTTACGAAATACATCAAGGATCCAATTAGTTGTCGATATAGAGATGGATCTACTGGATCAGAATCTAGGGCTTTCACTTTTCTTATATCTGCATTCATAGGAGTGTCCATGGACTTACAGTCCATCATTCCAAATTTCTGAAGGATTTTTATTGCGTACTTTCCTTGTCCAAGGAATACTTCACCACGCTTCTGCCATACTTCTAGTCCCAAGTAGTAATGCATGAGACCTAGATCTTTCATATCAAATTCAGAGGCTAATTCCTTCTTGCACTGGATAATTAGAGATTCTTCACCTGTTATGAATAGATCATCAACATATAATAGTAGAATCACAGGTGCATTATCCACGACTTTGTAATAAAGGTTTGGATCTGCATGACTCTTGGAGAAACCAAGTCTTGTTAGATAGTTGTCCATTCTATCGTACCAAGCCCTTGGATCTTGCTTGAGTCCATATAGAGCTTTTTTCAATCTGCAAATGTGAGTGTCTCTGGAATGTACCTCAAATCCTTGAGGTTGTTCGATATACACTTCTTCTTCAATAGCCCCATTGAGGAAGGTTGTCTTTACATCCATTTGGTGTAGATTCCATCCCATGGAAGCGGCAAGGGATATGATAGCTCTGATGGAGGTATACATTTCCACCGGAGAAAAGGTTTCGTCATAATCTTCTCCCTTCTTCTGGGAGAACCCTCTGGCCACGAATCTTGCCTTGTACTTATCCACGCTTCCGTATGCTGCATATTTGATCTTGTATACCCATTTTGAGGTTACCATTGATTTTTCTTTAGGTCTGGGTACAATTTCCCATACTTCATTTTTCATAATAGATTGATGTTCTTCCGTCATAGCTTCTTTCCATTGTCCCTTTTGGACTACTTCTTCAAATGTAGTAGGTTCTTTATCTAAAAGCTTCATCATGTATGCTGCATAACTTGAGAATCTTTTCAATCTTTTACTCTTCCTGGATGTTCCTTCTGGAACCTTGATACTTTCTGCGTCTTGTAAAGTAGCTTCAAGCCAAGCTGGTCGTTTCTTGGTTTTTGGTATGATATCTGAATCAATGTTCTCACATGGCTCCATAGGATGATCAAGTTGATCTTTTTCGTTATTTTCGTTTTCTATGTTTTCTTCATTTGGTTCTTCAAGTTCTTCTTATTCTATAATTTCTTCGATGGATTTCCTAAAGGCCATCCTTCCATTGAATGTTATGTCTCTGCTTACTTCTATCTTGTGTTGTTCCGGAATATATATTCTATAGGCTTTGGATGAATCACTATATCCCACGAATATCCCCTTCTTTCTTGAGGGTTCTAGTTTATTCCTTTTATCTTTGGTAATATGAAAATAAACTGGACATCCAAATATTCTAAAGTTTTCTACGTTAGGTTTCTTACCTAAGAATGCTTCTTCTGGTGTCATGTCCTTCAATATACGATGAGGGCTTCTGTTCTGTACATATATTGTCGTCATTTCTGCTTCTCCCCATAGGAACATGGATAGACCTTGATCATTCAATAAGGCTTTTACTGTTTCTTCGATAGATCTGTTCTTTTTTTCCGCTACACAGTTTTGTTGAGGATTATGAGGAATAGTCAGCTCCCTCCTAATCCCTGCCGATTTGCAGAATGCAACGAACTCCTTTGAGGTGTATTCTCCTCCATTATCTGTTCTTAATGTCTTGATCTTCTTGTTCGTAAGGTTTTCTATTTCTGCCTTGAATTCTTGGAACTTGTTGAATACTTCGTCTTTTGATTTCAGTAGGTACAACCACGTCTTTCTTGAATAGTCATCTATGAAGATTACGTAGTAAAGAGATCCTCCTAGAGATCTGACTACATTGGACCGCAAACATCTGAGTGTATTAGATATAGGGTTTCCTTATATCTGTTGTTGCTGCTTGGGAATGGTTTCTTGATATTCTTCCCAAGGGCACATCCTTTTCAGATTCCTTCATGTGTAGATTTCAATTCTGGTATTCCTTCAACCATTTTTTCGAGGAAAGGTAATGCTTGATAATTGATATGAGTGTACCTTCTATGCCAAAGCTCATTAGGGTTGACTTCGTCATGTACTAGAGCTTCTTCATTTTGTTCTAGTAGTCTATATAGATTTCCTTCACGACTTCCAATAACCCTAGCATCCTCTATGATGGAATTCTTATGCCATGATAACATCTTTCCATCCATGAAGGCTATTATGTTTCCGTTGTCTTTTAAACATGATATCGATACAAGATTCTTTTCTAAACCAGGTACATATAAAACATTTCTTAAGTGAACATGAATACCTGATTCCAATTTGATGGAGGCTTGTCCAAATCCTTCGACGGGGTAAGTGCTTTTGTCTCCAAGATCCACTTTGTACGATGTCCTTCTCTCATTTAGATTTGAGAGTCTGGCTTGATCTCCCATCATGTGCCTAGAAGCTCTGTTATCGATTATCCACATATCGTCTTCAATCGTCCTGGTAAGTGCTTAGTAGTGTGAAAGACTGATTATTTCACACATGTCTTCGGTTGACTAATAACTGGTCATGCCTTGATCCAAAACTTCAACTTCGTCATTTCTGTCTTTTGAGAGAGCCAAGAGGTGCGCTGAGTTAGGGCGCATCTGAATATCTTCTTCTTGGGCGAGATGCTACATCACAAGGTGCTGGATCGGAGATTTAGGGTTTCTGCAATTGCTTCTACTCATAACCCTAGCTGCAGTGTTTTTGGAAGCTGCTCTTGCTAGTAACCCTAGTGGCAGTTCCTCAACGAGCTCAATATTTAGCGGCTATGCTTCCTTCCAATGTTTTAGGCTGACTGAAGGGGGTGTGGGCCCATAACCTGTTAAAATATAGAAGATTGTGCTCGTTTTACCATTGACGATACCCTCGTCACCCAACCACAGGCCGAAGCCATCCTCCGAGCACCTTGACCTTGACAGAGAAGAGAATCCTGGTAGCAATCTAATAGCCAAGAGAGGCTAATGCACCAAGCAAGAATAGAAACCAAGCTGATCAGATAATCCCACCCAGAGGCTAGCGCACACCTTCCCATAAACTTGCACACAAGCTGCAACAACACCTGCGTAGATCCAGTTCTCTCTGCAACTACTGAGATGTGAATAATGAAAACTGGTGCCTTGTATTTATAGTAATCTGGGCAGTTTAATTGGGGTCGACTTCTCCTTCTAGGTATTAATAAATTCATATTAAATATATTTCTGCAGCCGACAACTTGTCTAGGGTTTCCTTCACTTCTTTGTTTCCTTCCGTAGTATTCTAATCTCGTCATTGGTCACAATAGAGGTTCATACCTCCCGAAGCTACCATAATATTAACAGTAGGCCCAGGGGAGACGTCCCCGATGACCTGGGGTTTTGAGAAGGCAAAGGTTTAAGGCCAAGGTAAAATTTTCCCTCTCTCAAGTCACCACCGATCAGAAAGTCCAGCTAAACAACCAATAAAAGATAACAAGAACTAGAAATGTACCTTCCTAGAACAAAGCAACATAAGACTATATTTGCAAGATCACTTGCTGGTTAGTACTTCATACAATTGGAGACTTTCTCAAATAAAGAAATTGACTGATGAATTGATGAAGCAATCAATGATGTATAGTAGCAATAATCACAATACGTTACTTCACAATAAATGCTTTTAAAGAAGCTTCAAAATGAACAAAAACGATTTGTCATCAATGTCACAATACCAACATTGATTAGAAGCAATGACCACTATGCATTAGCCAATCTTTCAATTGCTTAAAGAAGCATTAAATGCTACAAAGTATGACGATAACTCAAGTGGATAATAGCAACAATGAGGTTAGTAGGTCAATCTAAGCTAGGGTTAGAGTGTGTTAGTAGTTATTCAAAGATATCAGATGTTTGAAGGTTGTAATAAAAGCACTCAAGCAATAAGTCTTAGATCAGTGCATTCATAGGGAAAATGGAGTCAAAAGATGGCGGCAAGAATTGAAGGAACAAGATGATAAAAGTAGGGCCAAAGATGAGGAATTTGACGGATGAAGTGTTGGTAAGCCAAGGCTTCAACCATCAAACCCTATGGGAAAACAACTTACTAAGGTGTAGGCAACCTTAGCACATTTTCCTCCTTCTTTAGCTCAATAACAAAGTAGAATAGTCTAGGGTGAAGAGCAAATGATAGGGTGTTGCAATGGCAAGGCCCTAGCAATGTCTTCAACAAATAAAATGACTCCTTGGCATAATCTAGTAGGTAATTAAAATAAGGACACCAACATGTGTTTATTTCCTAGGGTTTATTCCAGCAATTTCATTAACAAAATGCAAGTAAAACACTATAACCATTCAAGTAAGGGAAGGATTGCAGAAATTCACTTACATTCACCAAGTATTCATCAAGACAAAACCCTAGTCATAAACCTTCCACCAAGAAAAATGCCAAAGATAACCAAAATAAGCCTCCTTCAACAAGTGCGCACTAGCAAATTTCAACCAAAAACCCTAGAAGGGCGCAAATTTCAGACCTCAGACAAGTGTGAGTGAAAGATGATGTGAAAAGGAGAGTTTTAGCTCTCTATTTATACAATAGCAATGACCTAAATTTTATTTTTAGGTCACAAAAGGCCGACATGGCCAAAAATACATCAAAATATTGTTTTACATTAAATGTTATAATTAAAACCCTAATCAAGCATAAAAGGTGATGGCATGCCCTTTTAGGGTGACGTTAGACCCCTTTAGGGCAACGTTGGCCTCCTAGAGCAAAACCTTAGGCCTCCTTGGGCCTCCAGAAACTGCCACACGTGCCACTTGGAACATAACTGTCTCCCAAAACCTCCATAGCGCTGGATGACATCATAAGGTGTCTTGGGTGACGTCATGGGCCTTCCAAGGCCAACGTCCTGATGGAAAAGGCACAACCCCCTTGGCTAAGGCTCTACCAAGCTGCCTTTGGTGGAACGTCCTCCTCTTCTCTGGTGCAAACCCTCTGATCTGTCTCTGCCCCTTACTGGGGTCTCAACATCCACTTGGTGGGCTTTCAACCCCATGGTGGTCTGAACTAATCATCTCCCCATGTGTACCTGTCCATAAGGGTACCTGTCCATCGGGTATGGTCCTGCAAATTAACAGATAAGCCCTCCATGGGCTCATAAGTCACAGGGATTATAGCAATGTCAATCACATCTAATCATCAAGTTATTAAACATGTGCATAAAACTCCTTTGACCCGGAAATGCTAGGATGTCCTATTGGGCTAATGCTCACTGGATGTGGGGCGTTTCTAGGAGAGATCAAATCCAAGCCATGTGAGTGGATGAAGTGGATAAGGGGCATCTGGGCAAGGGGTTCAATGATAGCAGGGAAATGTATGGCTTACCTATGGGTGCCTCTGTAGAGGGTGAGATGCACCTGTCATGGATACAAATGTTTCCAAGCCCATTCATGCCTTTTATCTTTATATTTTATTGTTTTTTATTCAAGAAGCTAGTTAAGGGACACTGCCCTGGCGTGGTGACCAGTGATGGCAATGTTACCCACAAACATTTCACGGAAATGAGAAGGCTGGCTCGTGATGAGACCCCCTTTCTCTTGGCTATGCCAGCAAGACACACTACCCTGGCATGGTGACCAGCTGTTGGTAGTGTCATACCACTACATGCCCATGGACCTAATAGGCTAGCTCGTGATGAGACCCCCTATCCTCTAACCAGGTCTTGTTTTTTATTATTTTTTATGGGTCCCTTTGTTTCTTGCTGAGAAACTTTTTATTTCTTTCTCGAGGATCCCTCAGCGAAGCATCTCAAGGTTTCATGCTTTGGCTTCTATCTTTTTCCAGCTACTTTTACCCTCTAGGCCTTTAGCCCCTTCTTCCCACAAGGTAAGGTACAACCCTTAAATATTTGGCCAACCCAATGCCCAGACCAGTGTAATGGGATGGATGAGCGAGAGAAAGATGGAAAGTGGTAAGTATGGTGGGAGCGAATGATGGCTTCTCATGAATCCCCCCAGTGGCAACTCAAAATCTATGGGCACAAGCTTACTAGAGCATCTTGTCATTCCTCCCAGATATGGTCAAGTGGATAGGTATAAGATCCAAGCACACGTTAGAAACAAAAGGAATTGAATGCACATATTCAAAGGTTTTGAGGATCAGAGTGACACATACCATGATACCCAGACTCATTACCTCATGGAGAAAGATCCACTTCTGCTACAGGACCAGGTCGAGGTGATGGATGTTGTTGTTGTTGACAAAGTGGAGGTGTTGAAGAAAAGAAAACATGGGACCTCCAGGGCCATGCTCAAGTCGATCTGGCTCTTGGTACTCCATGTCTAGGACCTGTGGGCCTCGAGACATAATCTCCTTATTTATCCCTAAACTGGGGGATAACAGAATCTACATTAAAGAAGTTTTGTTGGGTTTTCTTCCCCTTGAGGGTTTCCCATGATAAATGCTTGTGTACTATGTGATCTTGTTTCTTTCAGTAAGATCCTTATTATGTTGTTGTTATCACTATAATAATTACTATTGAACCCAGGATTAATAATAACAGTTTAAGCAAGAAACTTAACACTGCTAGCATCAATTTGCCTCGGATACAGGGGCGTAGATTGGCTCCAGACCTTAGACTATGAGCACATTCCCTTCCAGTGTAGAAAATGCCATGCTCACGGACACCTTTTTAGAGATTTCCCACAGAATAAGCAACCAAATCCCCCCAAATATCAACTGGAAAAGGATGATGTCGGATTTGAAAAAGTTCTAGAAAAACACAAGGCCCAAAAGAAATCTCCCACCCAGCCTAACCCCAAAGGCCCTCACACAAACAATAACTTCGAATCGCTAGCTAATCTCCCTGAGCAAGAAACCCCCAACACCATTCCCTTTGTTGAGACTCAGTCAAGCTCCTCCCTATATCAAGACAACAACCCTTCAACTACGCAAGTACCCATTACCCCAATCTCGACCCCCCTGCCACAAGATCGAGATGCTTCCATGGTACCAACTGAATGCCTAAAGACAGAGATGGATGACCTGGAAGACATGGACCTCGAGGATCTCGACCTACAAGGCATAGCAGTTGCATGCAAAAGGAAAGAGGAGCACTCAATACCAAACCAACAAATCAGGCTATTGCAAAGCACTTTGATAAGATCAAGAAACAAGGAGAAAGGGACAGCGACACAAAAAGGTAAGCACTTTGTATCTTCCTCTCTAGGAATCAAGAATTCAACAAGTAAAGAAATGATTAAGGTTTCAAAAGATGACAAGAAAAGAGGACGACCCTCCAACAAGCAACTATTACAAGAATTAGGAGAACTTCTTCTAAATTCGAGAAGAATCAAGAGTATGGCAGAGAAATTCGCATCCCACCCCCAACCTTCCCAATGAAAATCATTTCCTAGAATGTAAGAGGCCTTAACAACCCAAGCAAACAGAGATGTATGAAGACCTTGATCGACGATGAAAAACCTTTTGTAATGATGATATAAGAAACAAAATGCAACTCCATAACCATGGAAAAGTTGGCCACCAAGTGTTGGAGAGGCTACAATGCTATAGCAATAGACATCGAAGGGGCATCAGGAGGACTAGCCATCCTCTGGAACCCCAACGAAATATTCTTATCTCATTTTTTCACAACCTGTCGTACAATCTCAACCAAATTCCAACCCATAGGATCTGAGCAAACTGGATACATCACCAATGTCTATGGACCTCAAACCCTGCAAGAAAAAATAGCCTTCCTATAGTCCCTCTATCTAATTTTTTCCCTCATTGAAGCACAACCCCAACTCTTAGGGGGCGACTTCAATATCATAACGTCTCTCTCAGAAAAAAGTGGAGGTCTCAATCATCTAGACCAAAACTCAGTGAGATTCAAAGAAACCACCAATGACCTTGGTCTAGTCGATTGGGAAAGCACTAATGGAATATTCACTTAGAGTAACCACCGCGCAGGCCAACACAAATAGAAGTCCACACCAAATAACTTCTTGTCTGGACCTCTTTCTCATCTTTGAATCCCTTCTTCTAAGAAATTACGCAATCGAAGCTACCATCCTACCCTATCATGGCTCGGACCACTGGCCCATTCACCTCCACATTGACATTGAAGCCAACCCCAAAAATCGTCCCTTTCGCTTTGAATCCTTCTAGTTGACAGATCCTTCTATCCACTCTAATTTCCCCTTCCGGTGGAAGACAACGATAGTGAATTCGGGATCCCCGATGTTCAAATTCCAACAACGCCTGAAGAATCTGAAACAACAAATAAAGTCATGGAATAAAACAAAATTTGGCAATATCTTTAAAGCCAAAAAACAACTTCAAGAAAGAATGAAACAAACTCAACAATTGATGATTACTTTAGGCCCCACCCAGGAGCTAGTAGAGGAGGAAGCCTCTCTCATGGTCCAAATAGCAACTATAGAAAAACAAGAAGAAATTCTTTGGAGATAGAAATCAAGAGTCCTTTGGCTAAAGGAAGGTGAGAGAAACTCAAAGTTTTTCCACAACTCGATGATCCAACAAAGACATCATAATAGAATCATCTCTCTGAGAGACAACCAAGGTAACAAAGTTAACAATCACCAGGACATTCAATCAAAATTGCTTCAATATTACAGAACTCTAATGCAAGAACCTCAGCGAAATAGAAAGGAAGCAATAAAAAAGATAACCAAGCATATTCCAAAAATGCTCAACGAAGATCATAATGAAGCCCTAATGAGGCAAATTACCATGGAAGAGATGGAGCAAGCGATATGGGAGATGCATGTTATCGCACAGTTTGTAGCTAGGTCAAATGGCTATGAAGTAGAAGGCCAAACTGGCATAACAGGAACCTATCCCACCCAATGTCACCACGATGGGGAGGTTCTTTCTTTTTAGGGAGGTTAGGCCCAAGGAAGACATCCCCGGTAACCTGGAGTTTTGAAGAGGCAAAAGTTTAAAAGTCAAAGTAAAGTTCCCCCTTCACAGGTCACCACCAAAACAAATAGTCCCGACTAAACAGCCAATAATGAAGTGTAGGCCCAAAGAAGAACACATGCCTGGAACAAAGCAATAGAAAATCAATATATATGCAAGCTATGATTCAATGGGTTAGTACTTCATAAGACTATCTAATATCAATATATAAGCAATTATAACAATAAATATTGACGAAGTCAATGTTTGCTAATGCAACAATGAAATAATGTCACTTCACCAATAAGTATCAAGATGTAGCAATCAATGTATCCTATCAATCCTTATTCAATAAATGCATCAAACCACCATCCAATTGCTTAATAAATGAAAGTTGTGGCATCAAGATGAAATAACCAAGGGTGACGTCAGCATTCTAGGGTTAGTAGGTTAGGGTTAGTGTAGTTAGGGTTTCAGTTCAAAAGAGGTTTGAGAGTGTTTGGATCCAATTCTACTTCAATGCTGGAGGTCCTAGATCAGTGCCTTAGGGTTAATGGAGTCACAGGTGAAGAACGCAAAAGTTGAAGGAGATGAGATTTTTAAAGGACTAGAGGGATAAGTTTTGANAATAAATGCATCAAACCACCATCCAATTGCTTAATAAATGAAAGTTGTGGCATCAAGATGAAATAACCAAGGGTGACGTCAGCATTCTAGGGTTAGTAGGTTAGGGTTAGTGTAGTTAGGGTTTCAGTTCAAAAGAGGTTTGAGAGTGTTTGGATCCAATTCTACTTCAACGCTGGAGGTCCTAGATCAGTGCCTTAGGGTTAATGGAGTCACAGGTGAAGAACGCAAAAGTTGAAGGAGATGAGATTTTTAAAGGACTAGAGGGATAAGTTTTGAAGTGCTGCTAAAGCAGGGCTCCAAAATCATAACCCTAGGGGAGAGAGGCTCACTCCGGTGTTGCTAAAGCAAGGCCTCATGCTCTCTCCTCCTTCCCGGCAAACAACTAGCTCAATGAAAAGCAAAGTCAAGACAACAGGGTTTAAAGAGGGAGAGTGTTGCCAAGGCAAGGCTCTTTCATCAAACCCTAAAAGAAAATGGCCCTAGGTGTAGATAACCTAGGCCTGGGACGTCCTCTTCCTCTTGAAGTCAAAAGGTACGACTAGCTTAAGGGAAGAACAAAATGAGTGTAGCTATGGCTAGGCTCTCTTCTTCTTCTTCAATGGCTAAAAGTTTTTCTATCAGGGGACATGAGACAACGACCTACTTGTGTGTTTGTCCCCTAGGGTTTTGATTCAGCAATATTTATAAATAGATGCAAGAAATTAAACTACAACCATTCAATCAAGAAGTTTTGCAGAAAAATACTTACAAATAATCAAGAAAATAATCATGCAAACCCTAGTTGTAACACCTTCCTTCAAGAAAAACACCATAGAATGCCAAAAATCTCTTCCTTCAACAAGTGTGCCTTCCTCAAATCAGCCAATAACCCAAATGGGGTGCAAATTTCAGACCTCACCAAGTAGTGAGTGAAATATGATGATAAAATGAGAGTCAAAACCCTCAATATATAGTGTATCAATGACCTAATTTTACTTTTTAGGTCATAAAAAGGTTGACAAGGCCATAATACCAAAATAATATTGTTTTTACATTAAATGTCAAATTAAAACCCTAATTGAGCTGCAAAGAGAGTAAAATCCCCTTCAATGGAGGCGCTGGCCCTTTCTAGGGCAAATGAGACATCCAGGAGAAAAACATTAGCCCCCTAGGGGCCTCTCCAACATGCCACACATGCCACTGCTGCCCAGTCTGCCTCCAAAGGTGTCCATGAAGCTGGATGACATCATGGTGAAGATGGGGACGTCCTAAGCCTTCCAAGGCTAGCATTCCACTGAAAAGGGGTCATTCTCCCTAGGTCTAGTCGTGTCGGAGTGCCTCTGATGGAACGTCCTCTTCCTCTTCGGTGCAAAAGCCCTGATCCATGTCCATCCTGTCTCTACTCCCTGATGGGGTCTCAACATCCATCTGGTGGGCTCTTCAACCCCATGGAGGTCCGAACTGGTCATCTCCCCATGTGTACTGGTCCAAATGGTACATGTCCGCCGGGCATGGTCCTGCAGATCAAAAGCTACGCCTTCCATGGTCTGATCAATCACCGGGATCATAGCAATGTTAATCACATCTCATCATCAATATTATTAAACATATGCATAAAAACCCTGATACATCAGTCAATAGGTCAAAGACATTACAAAAACCTGCAATACAAGATTGGAGAAAAAGACAAGACGTCCTATTGGGCTAGTATCCACAAGAAAAGGAAAGTTTCCAGGAAGATTTCATCCAAGCCATGTAAGTGAGGTGATGAGGCTAGGGGATGTCCAGACATGTGGGTGCAGTGTGGGCCAAGGATGCATAATGTTATCTGTGGGTGCCTTTGTAGAAGGCCAGTTGTACCTGTCATGGATGCATTTTTTCCAAGCCCGTTCTTGCCTTTATTCTTTTTCTTGCTTTATTCTTTTATTTGTTTTTTCTTCTTGTTTTTCTTTTTCATTCAAGGGCTAACCAGAGGACACTGCCTTGGCATGGTGACCAAAGCTGACAATGTTACCCACAAGTACTTTCACAGAGATGAGAAGGTTGGCTCGTGATGAGACCCCCTTTCCCTTGGCCATACAGCCAAAGGTTACTGCCCTGGCGTGGTAACCAGTTCGTGGCAATGTCATATTGTTAGGTACCCATGGACCTAATAGGCTGGCTCGTGATGAGACCCCCTATCCTTTGACTAGGTCTTGTTTTGTTATTTTTTGGGTCCCTCTTGTTTCTTGCTGAGAGGCTTTTTACTGCCTTCTCGGGGATCCCTGGGCGAAGCATCTCGAGGTTTTATTTCTAGGCTTTTGTCTTTTACCAGTTTCTTTTACCTTCTGGACCTTTAGCCCCTTCTTCCCACGAGATAAGGTGCAATCCTATAAACGGTTCAACCCAATGCACGGACAAGGGGAATGGGATAGATGAGCAGAAGATAAGATGAAACAGTAGTGCTATGATAGGAGCGAACGATGACTTTTCAGAAATTCCCCTAGTGGCAAACCAAGACCTATGGGCACAGGCTTGCTAGGGCACCCTGTCAATCTCCCCAAGCATGGTCAAGTGGGATAATGTAAGATCCAAGCAGTTGTTAGAGATAAATGGAACCAGATGCATATATTTAAAGGTTTCAATGATCAAAAGTGACGCATACCATGATACCTGGACCAATTACCTCATGGAGCAAGAACCTCTTATAATACAAGACCAAACCGATGGTGATGGATGTTGTTGCTGTTGACAAGACAAAACTGATGGAAGAAGAAAAGGATGGGCCCTCCAAGCCATGCTTAGGTCAATCCTGCTCTCGGTACTCCATGTCTAGGACCTGTGGGCCTCGAGACATGATCTCCTAGTTATCCCAAAAAAACGGGGATAACAATGCCTAAAGGAAAATCACCCGGACCCAATGGACTTCTATCAATCTAGTTGGCCGGTAATAAAGAATGAAGTCTTGGAAGTGGTGGAAGACTCCCAAAAATTTTAAAAAGTCCTCCCAGCCTTCAATGCTACTTTTCTCACCCTCATTCCTAAAGAAAATAAGGTAGAAAACCCCAGCAAATTCCACACGATAGCACTCTGCAATGTTATCTATAAGCTCATCTCCAAAATTATTGCTAATAGACTAAAACCCCTTCTCCCCTCCCTAATATCCTCAGAGAAGACAAGTTTTGTAGAAGGAAGACAAATCCTAGACAACATAATACTAACTCATGACCTAATCCACTCCCTCCACACCTCCAAGAAACCAAGAATGCTTATTAAACTAGACCTTTTCAAAAGCTTATGATAGCTTGAACTAGAATTATATCTTTGGCATCATAGCCGCCTTCAACTTCGGTGAGAATTAGATTCTGTGGATAAAATTCATGATTTCTATGACCTTCTTTTCTATCTTGGTTAATGGATTCCCCTCCCCGACCTTCTCACCATCCAGAGGCATTCGTCAGGGAGACCCTCTCTCACCCTTCCTCTTCATTTTGATGGCGAAAGGTTTGGGAAGGGATATTAAGGCAGAAGTGGTGCAAGGGAACTAGAAGGGACTCTCTCTTCATGGAGAAGAAACTCCAGCCACGCACCAACAATTTGTGGACGATACAATGTTAATGGCTACTCCAACATTGAAAGAAGCCCTTATAATAAAGCAAGTTCTTCACGACTTCTCAGAAGCATCGGGGATGGGCATCAATGAAGAAAAGTCCCAACTCTTCTTCTTCAACACTCCCCAACCAATATGGCATCACTTAACATGAATCTTAGGTTTTCAACGCAATAAGATGCCATCAAAATATCTGGGAGTCCCCCTAACTGAAAACTCCTTAAAGAAGAAATTCTGGGAAGACCTTCTTGAAAGCATGGCAAAAAAACTGGATAACTGGTCCTTCCGCTCTCTTAACATAGCAAGCAAACTCATTCTCATCTAGTCGGTCCTCCAAGCGATGCCTATCTATCGTCTCTTAGTCATAGCAACCCCAAAATATATCCTAAAAGCCATCTGAAATCTTCACAGAAATTTCTTATTGGGGAGTTCTAAGAATAAAAATAAATGGGCTTTAGTGGCTTGGGAAACTGTTTGTCTTCCCAAATCAAAAGGAGGTCTCGGTCAGAGGGATCCATAAACTCTTAGCCAAACCCTTGGAGCTAATATATGGTGGCATTGGCTAACCAAACCACAGACTCAATGGGCTGAGTTCTGGAAAACTAAATACACCCAAAATCGACAAGTTAGTCAGATCATCAGAATGAACAACACCCCAAGGGTTCCAACCTCTGGAACTTAGCCTGGCACAACCATCACTTAATCCAAGAAAATTGCTTTTGGGAAATAAAAAATGGCAAGGAAGCTCTTTTCTGGGAGGACGCATGGAAACAACTCCCCCAACTGACAGGCCAACCTTCACTTCTCAGGCTGTAATCCGAAATGACAGAACAAAACAAGACCAGGGTGGCTCAATATTGGACAGCAAAAACAAACCCTAGCCACTGGAGAAAATGGCTCCCCCCTCACCTATGGTCTAGAGCTTTAGACAACAACACTTTGGAAGGTTTTTTGGAGGACCTCAGCAAAAGGAGAATACAATGCTCCGAACAACAGGACCTCCTGAGATGAGGCACCTCAACTTCAAGAAACTTCTCAACCAAAGAAGCTTACGAGATAGCAGCCAAGCACAATAAGCTCCCACAAGCTCAAATTTGGAACAAGCTCTGGAACCAAAACCTTTGGCCGAAACTCTCGACCTTCCTTTGGTTGCTATCTCTAAATAAAGCTCTTACATAGGAAAATCTCTGCAAACAAGGCTTCATGGGTCCCTCCTGTTGCCCTCTTTGTCTGGAGAAAGAGGAGACTACAGAGCATCTCTTCAACACTTGTAAATATATGGAATACCTTTGGACCTTCTCAAAGCTTCTCTTTCGCTGCTCGGGACGCATCAGACACTCCATTCGAGCCACTTTAGAACTATGGCCCTCTTCAATAACTCGAAATTCTATAGTCAAGAGGGCTTGGAACCTCTTACCTGGATTTCTTACTTGGGAAGCCTAGAAAGAACGAAACCATAGGATATTTAAGCTTCAAGCCCTCCCTGTTGTAGATCTCTAGAACAAGGTCATCATTTCAATCCAAGAAACTATTCTGGCCCAACCCTAGAAGGAAGAGGACTGGAAAGCTAGCTCGTTTGAAATTACTATATTCCAAGCCCTTAACCTCAAAGCCAACCTTGCTACCTTTAGCCAAAGCTCTATCTCCACCCCTCCAGCTTCGGCTTCCCTGTGGAATCCTCCCCCAGAGAGGTTCATCAAGCTCAACTTTGATGGGGCCTCTAAAGGCAACCTGAGTCTCGTAGGGTACAGAGGAGTCTTTTGAAACAGCCAAGGCAACATTTTGAGAACTTATGGGGCCAAGATGGGGATAAATACCAACAATGCAGAGGATCTCCAAGCTTTAGAGGAAGGTCTTCGTATTGCCTCACGTCAGCATTACGCCAAGCGCATCGCAGAAGGAAACTCCCAGATAATAATCAACATGCTCAAGAGTCTGCAACATGGATCTCCAATATCAAAAATCTCAAAAAGATGGAGACTAGAATCCAGCCTGGAGATTATTTAGCAAACTCTAGCCTCATTTCCTATGATCATTCCCAACCATGTTCGACGCTCTGCCAATCAGGCGACGAACTAGATTGCAAACAAAATCCTAAGGACGGTAGAAGATGCGTGGGATAAGCCCCCTGGAACCCCATAGAGGATGAGGGCTTTTCCTTGGCGTGTACTACAATAGAAAGGCAAGACCATCCTTCCCAGGAGACTGAGCTCAGGAATAAAACAAAAGAGAGGCCATTTTCCTAGGAAGTAAGGGGAAACATCAACACAAAAGCCTCTTGGAAGGAAGGTATAGGTTGCGTGGAGGGTAATTAGGGCGGTTACCCAACTTTGGTAAGGAAGGGCCCAACTAGGCAAGAGGATTATCGTCAGGTTGATGGAGCAGACATCCCGTCTATCCACCTCATGGATTGCATCCCGGCTGGCACTCAGCTTCAGCAATATAGGAGGGCATCCTACCCCGCAATTCAAGCTATGAGCAGCTTAATAGGCTCCATGACACTCTCATCAACAATGTTGGATCACCCTTCCCTGGATGGGGTGCTTGGGAAGCGAGTGGAAGGGAGATCTTCCTCCGAGGTAAACATGTGGCATATTAATGACACAACACCCCAGGACGAAGACCTCACTATGCAGACCTCTCCTCTAGTGTGTGACCAACACTATCGTGTATGAGCTCCAACGCGATTGGACGGTGGAAGCCAGAGAGACAACAATCCTGAGCACCTCTCTAACCACAAGGCATCCCAACGACAAGACCCCTCTACAGGAAGACAAATACAACATTTAATGCAAGGTGATCCTCTCAAGATGCAAGGGGGGGCTAACCATGTGGCCTCACCCGAGTATTCCTCCCAGCTAAGCCGAACGAAAAAGGAACAATGCCAAGTGGACTCGGCCATCTCTAACTCAACTCCAGCTAGCACTCAACGACAAGACACTAGCGTCGACGCCTTGTATCAATAGTTAATGCAAGGACTTCCCACCAAGGAAGAGGTCAACAAACAAAGGATCTCTTATGCGTCTTCGAATATGGGAGGGATTCTGAGGCGTAGCCAGCAAGGTCGAGGGGAAGTCCCTCTAAATGAGAGTTATGAGTCATCCTCTCTGTTGATCGTCTATTCAACTAGGGGGTCAACTCCACGTGCCATGAAGATATGCATCATCATATGCTAATATGTCGAAGACAGTTTGGTTCTACAAGGCAATTTATGCCTCCAGCGCATCTTTTTGTAAATGAAATTGTCGCACCCCTGCGTGGGTTAATAATGTAATAGGTCTGCATGGATCATAGTTAGGTCAATTACCTTGGGATTTCTTCATTAGGAGAGTTCCTTTCATCGAGGGTTTTTTATCCTCAGGTTATTAATTGGGTTTTTCAACCTTACTAATTTCCCTTGAGTTTTTCCCTCCCACCAGCAATAATTCCTCCGAAGTGGTGAAAGGCGTTCTAATGGGGTTATCTTCTGGTAGCTATTGTTTAGGAATGATGCAAATGGCCATGTATGACATCTTAAAAATTTTCACGGAATTTCGTCGAGTCTAGATAGGTTGTTTTAATTAATTAAATTTTCCTAAGGTTGAAGGTTTAATTATTTAATTAATTAATTGTTTTTGAGCAAATATTGTAAAAACTAGATCTTTGGGCTTTTGCTAGGGGTATTTGTGCTCAAAAGAAATGGAATGAGACCCCCTACACCCTTGGACCAAGTTTCATCTCAGTCGAACAACTTTTGCTAGGTGTTTGTCCACCAGAAGTCTCAGTCAGTCAAAACAACAATTTTAATTGCTAAGTCATGACATAGGTAAAATGTCACTTTTGTAATTTATAAGCAAATGGATGAAAGTAATGATGGAAAATGTGAGAGATATTTTTCCTAACATTTCCTAACCTTTTCCAACCCTCACATCACCCCCTCACCTAGCCATTAAGCAAAAACGTCATTTTTCCTAGAGTGGTGTGCCTCCTTTCTAGAAAGTCTTCAAAAAGTGAAAAAATAATTAAAAAATTAATGGGAGACTTATTATATCTCTTGGTGTGCCTCCCTAGACCCTACAACTCATCATTTAATTTGTCAAAGCCTTGCCAACTCACTCCAACTCATTTCCACTTCATCCATCCATGCCAAAATCCTAACTTACCAAAACCCTAAAAGTATTTTTTCTTTGATGTGTAACACTTGTAACTCATCCAAGAGGGGTAGTTTTGCCTTCCCAAGTATAAATAGAACCCCTCCCTCACTCATTTCTCACCATATCTTGAGCTATTGTTATGCTACTGGATTTTCCCTTCATCTCTCTCTCTCTTGTTCATTTTGTTTCCTTTCCATTTTGCTTTTGAGAGTGTTGGACCAACATGTTGCTACAAGACTCCCGTCTTGAGTAATAGAAAGGTTTTGGAGGATTTGAAGAAACAAAGAGTATTCTTGTGACTTCTTGCTACTATTGAGGTGATCTTGTTCTGTTTTTCTTCTCTCATTCTTGTTTCAAATTTATAGATCTAGAGTAGAAGCTCCAAGCAAAGTATTTTGTTTGGATAAATTTGTGGTAGTATTATCATTGATCTAGTGAAATGTTTATTTGGGTATTTCAAAGTATTTTGTTTTACCATCTAGATCTACTCACATTCTATCTATTTTTGTAGCTCCTCTCACAACTTTTGCAGGTTTACCTCTAGGGTTTTATTGGGCTAGCCTCAAGGAAGAGTCTACTCTTAAAATCTACTTAAAACTCCATTGTTTTTCAGATCTGATTTATTTACTCATTCTCTCCATATTTCAGTTTGCTAACAATCATAGATAGGTCACATTAAATCTACTTTTATTGGGATACTTGTATGTGAAAAATTTCTGCATAAAAACAAAAAAAATTCTTAACTTTTGGTGTGTTGTGCAGCATTTCCAGCAAGCAATAGCTTGCTGGTTTTTGAAGGTTCTTACCAGGTATAAGGGTTATGTTGCCCACTTTCGTTCATACAACACCTAAAGAACTTCTCCATTGACTAGGTAACAAAAACTCACCATTTCCCTTCTCTTTCTAGCATTTTTAAAGTCATTCTCTTGACACAACAAAGGTAGGCTTGCCTCCACCTTGTGTCATTGTGAGTGGTTAGTTTCTTTCTTTTCTTTTCAAGTTATTATCTTAATGGTTGCCTACACCTTGGGTGAAACATCCCCAATATCGTATGGCTAGATTAGTAATGTGTTTATGATTTGTTTATGCTCACATGGTTAAAATCTTCTAGAAGTAGATCTCACATTCACATAACTAGTCTTAGCTTAAGCCCGTGGAGGCATAGATTCACCCATAATGCTTTAAATCTTTTAATCTTGCAAGTTTCATTTTCATAACATCTATCTTAATGCAAGTCACACATGGGTAAATGGTAAAAGCTTAAATCTTTCATTGGCAAGTTGTTCTTGTCCTTTTCAAAGCACTCTTTTCTTTCAAGCTTGCAAATTTTCATGGTTAAGTAAATGGTGTAGAAGTAATTTGTTCTTTCCATCATTTCATTTTATGTGCTATATGTGTTTACATGCTTCATTTTAAAGATTTAAAACACATCTTTTGGGTTGATTAAAGTTTCGGTTTTGGCACTTTTTCACTAATTTTGGACAAGTAAAAGTCACTTAAACACTCTCAAACACCTTAAAATACTTAGTCCTTAAGCATAATAACATATTAGACTTAATAGGACACCTAAATTCTCCATCTTCACCATCTATAACGGGGTTTGAGAAAGACAATGGAAGGTGCTAGGCCGGGGACAGTCTCACGACGCGTGGCGTCCTTTCCAGGAGTACTCGGATCTTTAGGGCTGACCTGTGAAGCTAGGGTAGGCCTCGTTGCCTCACTTCTTGAGCATCCAACAACCATTTGGTAATTGGGGAGGAGGATTTTGGTTTGACAGTTAGTTAGGGTAATAAAATCTTTAACAATCTTTAAGCAACTTTTAATCCACTTAGTGTTTTAGGCAACACTTTCATTGGTACATCTTATGGTTGTTTAAAACATTACTTGCAAGCACACATCTCTTTCATTTTTACATGCAAGCACACATTTTTGTGGATTAATCATCTAAGTGTCATCTTTTAAGTATTGTGGAGCACTTGTTCTTTAAAGCATTCCATTTTATTTGTTAAGTGTTCTTTATGGTGTGATCCCTCAAGAGATAATGTATCCCATTTGGAGACATCTTCTTGTTGGGTCTTGAGTGTTGTGGTTTCCATTGAAAAGCAGTCCAATAGAGTAAGTGCTATTGGGGCATGCTTGGCTTAATGTGTTGATGATATCCATGCTTTGAAATCCTTTATTTCTTGCACATTAAAACACATGGTTAACTTGCCTCTTTGTATCTTTATATTTTGTAGTTCTTAGATATTCTTGTTGTATCTATTGTATCATCTATTCATCTTGTATCTAATTGTGGATTTGTATCTAACATTGTTGTGAAGTAATTGTAACCATTGTTTTATTTGTAAATCTTTAGTAATCAAACTCCATCAAACATTAGTTGATCCCTTTGCACAACCATACACACTAGTCTTAGTTGACTTAGGGAACGACTTGCTTGATATAAGTAGATAGTTGCATCTTGCATTTCTTCCTTTGCATCATAGGTTAGTCTTTCCTCCAACCTTGTAACTAATTAAAACCAACTCCTAGAACATAACGTTAATCACATCTAGTAACTAGGGTCTACCCCCCTTGGCTTCCCTAGGAGTAAGCCTAGACAGAAGAGGTTCAAGTCAAAATGACAATGTGGGCTTTGAACCTAGGCATTGTGCCTCCAAGGACACACTAAGTGAGCAGGACTTAGCTCATGTTTGCAAGTGTGTATAAGGACGGAAACACTCTTGACGCCTAGACTCACTCTCGTCTCCTTGATTTCTACGTCTATGACAAGCTCCATTTTCCAAATGAGAAACGAGACCCTTAGAGAATTTTTTATGCTTTCTTTGCAACTTGGAAGTTTGGTTCAGGACTTCAGTTACCCCTCCGCTGATAGTGAGTGGCCCTCTTCAACCCCTCCCTCCATCCTATATCACCCTTCACTATGTGCCCTCATCTGAGATACCATGGCTCCTAGGCACGACTATCCTCCTGGCTACAGACGTGGATTTGGAACCCCCAACGCTTCCTCATCTAGGCATCATGAAGAGGGATGTCCAGACTCCCAAGTACAACAGGAGGCCTACAATGCAGCCAAAAATTATGATTCAAATACTCCTCATTGTTTCAAGAGAACTCTGGAAGAAATTGAAGGCACAGTCAGTTTGGAAAGGGAAATGATTACTGACTCAAAAGGAGCTAAGACCACTATCCATTGGGTCCCAGATGTTGGACATACAAGAGGTAGGGACACCCCTTACTAGAGGACTGTTGAATTATATTAGCACATCAAGACCTTTATGGGGAAAATGCTCCAAACAAGGGAAGATGCACAAAATAGAGTTCAACTCCAGCTTGATGGTCTCCACTTAATGGTCAGAGAGATCCTCGCCCGCATCTCGCCAACGCACCAAAATCGACCTCCTCCCCCAGCAACTCGTCGCCAGCAAGTAGGGCTCAACGAAGAACAACTGGAAAATCCTTCGACCTCCTTGGCGGGGCCCCCGACCCCATGAAGTTGGGTACCAAAGTAGTTTTTCTTGTAGAATGATAGCTAACAATAGGCATAGACTTGGTACTTTTACAATAATTCTGGATTGTTATCGCACAAGTTGTAGGTTGGGCAAAGCCCGACCCAACCACCAAATGGCAACAACTTAGAGAGCACCTACCCACTGTCACCTTAGGCAGGCGTTCCTGTCTCTTTAGAGGTGAAGTGGTTACCTCAAGGGGGGAATCTTGGTGACCCTAGGGGGGATAGAAGTGGAAAATGAGATGTATGAACAAATGCCCCTATAGGTCAAGTTGCTACATGGAAAAGGGAACTTGGTGATGAGTCTTGAAGATTGTTTGAGGTTTCCAAAGTCTTGAGTGACCTGCAAAGAGATAGTACCTGCCCAAGACACAAGGAAAACCAAGTATATAATGTAGTATATCAATCGGACAAGCAAGTTAAGCTCGTTGTCCCTAATTGCAGCAGTTAGTAACAATATATATCAACAATGAAATGGCACAATAAGCTACTAAACAAGTGCTACAAATCAAGTAAAAGATGCAAGAGATAAACTAGCTAAACACTAGTGAAACTTAAGATTCAAAGACCAAGATACTGGCATAAAAGGTAAGGCTATTGTAAACACTTTCTACAGAAATATAAATCAGCCTTATGGCTGTAACAAACAAGTTATTACAGCAAAAAGATCAAGCACTAAAACTCCCCCAAAGTCTGCCAAGAAGTGCGCTAGGCCTAGAAGTTGATGTGTGAAAACTTTAAGCAACTTTCAGTAGTTGATTTAAGAGTTATTAGAGAAGTTTGATTAGGGTTTTTGCAGTCCTAATGGCTGAAGATGAATGTTTGTAACAGTAGCAAGAAATAGCCCCTTAGAGGGGATTCCCTAGTGGCTAAGAGGTGCTCTAGGCACAAGAAACAAAACCCAGATTGCAAAAAGTTAATACGACAAAAATTCACGTTTTCCAATGCACTATTTTATTTCTCCAGTGCAAAAATATTCATATTAGTGCCTTTAAATTGGGTAAATGGGATCTTTAAAGCACAAATTAGATCAACAACAACCCTAGGGGTGTAAATCCTCTTATTCCCTAGGGTATGCCAACCAACTTAGGGTAAATCTAGGAGGGTATACACACTTGTATTCCTCCTAGTAACCCTTGCTCAAGAAAGACTTATAACCTTGAAGAAATGGAGGGTGTATCTAACATACTCCTCCCTAGGGTTTCCACCAATAATAACCAAAATAAGCAAGAAAGAAATAGCATGTGCAGATTTTTTCCTTACCCAATCCAAGAAATGAGATATCAAACCCTAGTTTACCACACAAAATTCATCTAAGAGCCAAGAGAGCAAGTCTTTATGGGGTGCGCATCACTCCTCATCCATTCACCAAGAGACATTCACCAAAAGACATTTCACAAGAGAAAAACACCATAATCACCAAGAGTAGCGAAAATTTCAGCCAAGTACTTCTCACAATGGGAGAATTATGTTATGAAATGAAATTCACATGATCTCTATTTATACAAAAGTCTTAAAACACAGTTTGTCCACTTAACAAAGGTAAAACATAAGATAAGGGGTCAACAACCCTTATCTTACCCCTTGCATCAAATAATAATATTTAATTTTCACTTTAACACAATAGAAACCCTAAAAATAAGATGATGTCACCCCTTTAGGGGACGTTTTGACCACTTGAGCAAGTCGTTGGAGAGGAAAATGGAGGTCGTTGGGGCTCCTTGAGCCTTCTTATCAAGTGTTAGGGTCAATCCATGTCTCCTCTGGTCAAAGATGCCAAGTGTCAATGTGCAATAACTCCACCATCAAACCCCCTCAAGCATGACATCAAGCCTCAAAAGAAGACGTTTTGCCTCTCCTAGGCAAGTCGTTTGGTTACTAGGGGCTGGATAAGATCCTCCATGATGTCGTGTAAGCTTCCAAAGGCATGTCTCTATGATCTGGTGTGCAGGCCTACAACATCCAACCTGTGGGCTCCTTGCCCTATGGAAGCCCAAGCTACGCTTGTTCTCCCTAAACTGACCACCAAGCAAGGTCCTGCAAAACAAAAGGGTACGCCCTCCAAAGATCTCAAGTCAAAAATATCATGACAAGTGTAAACTGCGTCTAATAAGCAAGGCACCTAAACATGTGCATCAAAACTACCTCATCAAATTAAAAAAATGCTCAAAAACCCTATACAATTGACCAAGTTTAAGTATGAGAGGGGTGTCATAAAAGTCCTATTGGGTAGACCAAGTCCCTCTAAGTAGGGGATGCTCCCAAGGATGGCCTTTCAAGGTCATGTAGTGGATGATGAGGTGGAAGGGGTTTAGACTTCATAGGTCGATGAGTTTCATGACATACAAGGGCTCGTATTATCTCATTTATGGGTGCCTTTGTAGAGGGTGCGTGGAACCTTCATTTGCGATGCACCTTTTCTAAGCCCATCTTTATTTATTTCGTGTTTTAAGGAACACGTTGAAGGCCACTGTCCTAGCTTGGTGTCCAAATAATGACAATGTCATTCACAAATACCCACGAAAATGAGAAGGTTGGCTCATGATGAGACCCCCTTTTGTGTAGCTGAGAGCCACTACCCTGGCTTAGTGACCAAATGATGGTAATGTCATACAGCTAAATACTCATGATCATGATAGGTCGGCTCGTGATGAGACCCCCTTTCTCTCAATTGTGTAACTAAGAGCCACTATCCTGGCTTAGTGACCAGATGATGGTAATGTCATACAGCTAAATACTCATGATCATGATAGGTCGGCTAGTGATGAGACCTCCCATCCTCCAACTAACCCCTTAAGCATTCACTACCATTTATTTTTGTAGGTCCCCCTTTTCTTACAGAGAAGTGTTTCATTGCTTTCTCGGGGATCCCTGGGCGAAGCATCTGGAAGGTCTATATTTAATATTTTATCTTTTTATCCAACAACAATCTCTCTGGGCCTTCAGCCCCTTCTTCCCATGAAATGAGGTACATGCCCTTCTTGGATCACTAAATTAAAAGGGCCTAGAAGAAGACAATATGATGGGATTGTAATAAGCGGAAAGTGGTAAGTATGGTCGGGAGTGGTACGATAACCTCTCAAGGGACCCCCAGTCACAAACATTTCCCAAAGGTTGGCCACTTACAAAGAAATATATGACACTCACCAAGGTGAAACAAGGTCAAAAGCATAATGTCCAAGCATGAGCTCTATAATCAAAAGTAGCTCAAATACAACATGTTTAAATGCCTTAAATATTAGGGAAATTACCTGCCACAATACTTGACTTGTACCGCATGGAGCAAGACTCATCTGCCTTCCAGAAGCTAACTGGTGTGGTGGATGCACTGACAATGGATCATAATGTGGTGATAGAGCGAGCTTTTGTATGTGTAAGTGGACACTGCTAGTCATGTGGTCTCTCGGCACTCCATATGTACAACCTGAGGGCCTCAAGATTTCATCTCCTTAGTTATCCCACAAAATGGGGATAACATGGACTATCTTGTCTTTAAGGTTTTTTGGATACAACAATAACAATATTTTGGGCGGATGATCTATATCTTTGTTGTTGGTAAGGTTTCCCAAGTGGCAGGCCAGCGACAAAGATTTTTGGTTTGTATGATATGTTAAAAAATCAATAGAATTTTGCCTGTGAACTTAAAAAAAAAAATTGGAATCATGGTTTGGAATCTTTAAATATAATTTTTTCATTAAAATTTAAATATTTTATGTAATTTTTTGTAAACCGAGTCATTGAAATCATATCGGTCCGAGTCTGAGTTGACCATCAACCAATTCCGAGGCCAAGTCCGAGTTCTAAAACATTGGTACCAACTGCCTCTTATTGTGTTATATGCCTTTATGTATGCATTGGTTATCGAATTTTCAAGAAACCTAGATATTATTACTAGAAGAACTGTTAAGAAGCTTGTTTGATGAAAACCAATGTTAGGTGTGTTGTCGTCCTTATACACACTTGCAAACGTGAGCTAAGTCTGGCTCACTTAGTGTGCCCTTGGAGGCATAATGCCTAGGTTCACAGCCCACACTGTCACTTTGACCGGAACCTCTTCCATCTAGGCTTACTCCTAGGGAAGCCAAAGAGGGTAGACCTTAGTTACTAGATGTGTTAAAGTTAAGTTCTAGGAGTTTGTTTTAATTGTTTACAAGGTTTAGGGGATTCTAATCCTAAGATGTTAAGGCAACAATGCAAGGTGCAAGGGTTAGCATGAAAAGCAAGCATTTTCCCTATGTCAACTAAGACTAGTGCCTAAAGATTGAGCAATGGATCAACTATGTTAAGGGATGTTTCGTTACAAGTAGATTACAAGTTACTTACAAGATTACAAAAGAATAAATTAAACCAATGAATATTAGATACAAGTACTTACAAAAGAATTACAAAATATCTATTCACAAATGAGATATCCACAAAGTACTTGATGCAAGATTTACAAATAAAGAATATCTAAGATACAACTAATAGAAGAGCAAGCTAACCACGTTTTACTTATATGTGTGCAAGATATCAAAGGACTAAAGCATCACATCACATTACCACATTTATGAGATCACCATCAACACATTCAAAAGATTTAGAAGATTTAAGCACAACTGTTATAAAGATTATTGAAGATGATCCACACTCTTAGTTGATAAACCCACAAGTAGTTTATTAGGTTTGGTCCAGGGTTTAATTATTAAGCTTTCTTAAGATTTATCAAATTATATTAAAGCTTTCACCAAAGCCTCCTCCTCATATTGCCAAATAATTGTTAGATGCTCAATAAGTGTTGCCACCCTAGCTTCACAGGTCAACCCAAAACAAGAGTACTTCCTAGAGATGACACATCATGTGCGCCGTGAGACAGTCCCCTGCCTACACCCTCCGTTGTTTTCCTCAAGCCTCGTTTTAGATGGTGAAGATGGTGGTCTAAGGTACCCTAAATAGTCTATTAAGTATATATATGGATTAGGTAGACTTTTAGGTCGTTATTAGAGCATTTTCAAGATTTTAAGACACTTTTAAAGTGTGATTTAGTGATATGGCCGAAACTGTTATGAGTTTTC
This sequence comes from Picea mariana, assembly GCA_032191745.1. Lineage (NCBI taxonomy): Eukaryota > Viridiplantae > Streptophyta > Pinopsida > Pinales > Pinaceae > Picea > Picea mariana. The sequence continues at coordinate 11,216 of JASDQU010242499.1, read as the reverse complement.
AAGTGTGTTGCTTCAAGCTTATGCCATTACGAGTATAAACACATGTAAAACAAATAAAGATGGCTGAAAAAGATTTAGATTATCACATCCACATATGAGCTTGCTATTAAGAAGAAATCACAATGGCAAGGACAACTTTCCTTCAAGAGATTGAAAGAAAATTTAATGTGTTTTTGCCTACTTAACCATTTAGCAACATTCAAGCCCAAGCAAGTGGCTTCCAATAGATATAAGCAATAGAGAGATAAACCATTCACTTATTCAAGCACTTAGTGATTAAAGCATTTAAGATCTAAAACAAATGCATGAAGAAAAGACTTGAAGATTAACTAAGCAAGTGAAGATCTAGTTAGGTTACTTATTATGCCTCCCAATAGGCTTAAGACAATGATTATGTGTTTGATCTAAATCTAAAACAATGATAGCATTAAACCATAGATCACCAATCACATCATCAACCACTTAACCTTACCTATTGGGGTATTCCTCTCCCAACTAGGTAGGCAATTAATTAGGTTTTTCTTAGTTAGGTTAAGTTCTTTCAAGATTTAGAGATTAGGGCAAACAAGTAAAAGAGAAAGAGAAAGAGAAACTAAGAAAGTAAACTATCAAACAAGCAAGCAACCAAGAGACTACTCTACCTCGCGTCCTAGGTTGAGAAGGTGCCCCTCACCTTCTAAACCTCATGTCTTAGCTAAAAAGGGAACAAGAAAATGCTAAAAATGAAACCCTAGCTAGATCTATGCTACCCAACAAGCTCACACAAAGAGGAAGGTCGTACCACTTCTTTCTCTACGAGTGTAGGCCACTACAAGCAAGAAAAAGAGGCAAAAAACGTACCAAAATGATGAAAATTTGCAAGCTAGGGTTGAGAGATAGCTATCAAACCCCTTGGAGGGCCTCTTAGTGTTGTGTGGATGTCCTTTGGGCAGCCAATAGTCCTCTCAATTATATCTGAAACTTGCAAAACTAGCAAGCTATGCTTGCTAGAAAAGATACACACAACCAAGAAAAATGATGGAAAACCCTTGCTTTTTTAGGGCAAGAACTTTCCACAAGAACAAGAGAATATATTGTATATAAATGACCTATCTAAACATGTTATGCTAATTGAAAAATGAATGTGTATGAACAACAATATATATGAAGAGTAAAGGGTTAAAGAAGTGGAGTGTATGAGTGCCTCAAGAGACCCTTCTCCTTGAAGGAGTTCCCAATGAAACCCTTGAAGTATAAACCTGCAAAACTTCCTTAAGTGATGTGCATACAAGAGATAATATGTTGATGTATGTAAATAAAACGACACTTCAATCCTATCTAATACATCAAGATAGATAAACTCATAAGCATACACATTAAGAGATCTACTTAGATAACACTTTACCTAAGATCAAAAGTTGCAATCACCCAAAGAAATTGATACAATGTTACCTCATAAGCATAAGAAGATCAAACATACGCATTGCTCCTCTAGTTATCCTCCAAAGTTTCTCCTTTATTATTACTCAAGAAAATAGATCTTGGAGAGAAAATACTCCAAAACCCTAAGAGCATAGAATGGAAAAATGGAATAATGGAGAGAGAGGGAGATGAAAATCAAGTAGCATAACAATAGCTCAAGATATGGTGAGTTGGGAGTGAGGAGAGGGATCTATTTATACTTGGAGATGCAAACCTACCTCTCTTGGATCAATGCCAAGTGTCCACCACCAAGCATAAGAGTAGATCTCAAGGCTAGGGCACACCATCTAGGGTTAGATCAATAGATCTAGAGTGTAAATGAGAGTGGGAGGTGTTGGGATCACACAAAAGTGAAGAGGGAAGCCATGAGATTCGTGCCATGGAAGAGGAAGAGGCCCCAACAATTAAAAATGAATTTTCCTTGGAGATCAACAAAAGGGGGGCGTAACTCTCCTTGGAGGGCGCAAAAAAAGGGGGAAAATGAAGGAATGAAGGGGGATTAATGAAAAAAAAAAGGAGTGGGATCACCCTAGGAGGTGATGTGGGGGTTAAAGGGAGTCATAACTCATGAGAGGGGACCCCATTTTAGTCACAACATCCACCACCAAGGAAAAACGCCAATCCCCCGAGGGGGCGTAACTTTTGGATAAAGAGAAGGTGTAAAGGGTTAGAATAGAATAGGTTGGAAAAGGTTGGGAGGGTTATGTTATGCTTAGGGGGTGTCTCTCTAACCATCATTTCACCTTTTCACATCCTCTAACTCATTATTACAATTTTACATTTTTGCCATGTTTGGACTTTAGTAATTAAAATTGTTGTTTTAGACTGACTGACCCTCTGGGTGGACAAACCCATGGCTAAAGTTGTATGACTGAGCTGAAACTTGGTCCATGGATGTAGGGGGTGCTATTCCATTTCTTTTGAGCACAAATACCTCTATCAAAAGTCCAAGGACCTAGTTTTTACAATATTTAGTCAAAAATAATTAATTAATTAAATAATTAAACCTCCAAACTTAGGGAAATTTAATTAAAAATTAATTAATTAAAAAAAAATGACTTATACTCGATGAAATTCCGCGAAACTTTCTAAGATGTCTTGCATGGTCATTTACAATGATTCCCTATAATAGTTACCAAAACATAAGCCCACTAGAACGCCGTTCACCACTTTGGAGGAATTATTGCAAGTGTGAGGGAAAAACTCAAGGGAAATCAATAAGGCTTAAAAGCCCAATTGATAACCTTAGGATAAAAAACCCTCGGTGAAAGGAACTCTCCCAGTGAACCGATCCCAAGGTAATTGACCTAGACATGACTCATGCAGACCTATTACATATTAACCCACACAAGGGTGCGGAAATTCCAATTACAAAATAAAGTGATGGGGCCAAACACTGCCCTGTAAGACCAAAAGTCTTCGACAACATGGCATCTGATGATGCATCTCTTCATGGCACATGAGTTGACCACCTGTGTTGGAGAGGCGGTCAACAAGGTGCATCAAGTATGATGAGTTGAGATACCAATCACACGCTTATATTCGCTAACCCGCAGAATATTACCTTAATCATATTGCACATTATAAGAAATGTGAAGTTCTTTCCTGGTTCCATTTTGTGTAATTGAGATCATTTTTGCCTATTTTTTAGTTCATGATATCATGGTCTCTCTTGTGAAACAATATAGAGAACACCCAAGATAAGCATGGTTCTTGGATAACCGATCTAAGCATACATTTAGACATTGACCTCCCAAGAAGTGATCGCCAATAAAATCAAATCACAAGGCCTGCATTCAACCGTAGAACTTAACAAGAGATTCCTGGTTTACATTTCTCCGACAAGATATCACCTCCAAGATTATTATCTAAATTGTTGATACCTAAACTTTATAATCAAATTTTCTCTGAGTACCTTTCAAACTTCATTGTTTTCAAAGCGAAATTCTTCCTTGGCAACTTAAAATAAAATCCATTTTATTGGTGATAGTGATAACAATTGCAAAATGTTTCAGGAAAAAAATAATGGTGATATCAAGCACGGCTACTATTTGGCAAACCTTCTACTAGCTTAAATAATAATGGATCATATTTCAAGTTTTGTGATAATCAAAGGGCTATCTGGCAGCTAAGGTTCTCAGCATAGATGATTTTAGGGGCTAAATTTCGCAAATGGGCTAATTTTCCATGGTTTTTCCCAGAAAAAGATTCGTGAATTTTCATTTTTTCTAAAAATGATTAGCCCAAATTCGATAGAATAAACTCATTTTACCTTAAAAATCGCCAAAATTTTATAGAAACTATATAAAATCCTTAGAAATTTGAATATTTTTACAAAACTATCACCAAACATTTTACATGTTGCATATTAAAGACTACTAAGAGTAGCGCATGTTTCTACATTTTAATATAAATTTTGATCCTTAAAATCATTCCTGGTTCTCAGCAATAAAAAAAGTTAGAATTTCGGTGAAATATGAGGCTGCTTTATGCAATATCCATGCCCTGACCAAGTCAACTAGCATATACATTATTTCAAATTCATTAGCTATTTTACATCCTGGCTATAGTATTTGTAGTGACAGAACATATTTCGTTTTTATTTTTTCTTTCTATGATAACTTTTACAAAGCTGCATTGGAAAACACAATGCTTGTGCATTCAAAAGCTTCTTCCATCTTAAGATTTAAAAAATGAGAGAAGATAGCCAATTTATAACTGCAACATTCAAATGGTATTGAGAAGGAGCTTTGCAACACAGAATCAAATATCGAGATAGAAAGACTATGAAACCCAGATTACATATCTTATTGTTCGTAAGATTTAAACATTTGCAACCAACTTGGTAAGGAAAGACTTTGAAAGCCAGCTTAAATATCATATTCTCTGAAATCCTTAAACATTTGCAGCCTTCTTGATGAGGAGATCTGACACCTTGTTTGTGAAGAAATCTGGCTGAATACTGTTGCTAGGATTTTGCAGCATAGGCAGCGTAGTGACACCTGAGGTATATGAATTACAAACAGAATTGATATAACCAAAGCATTCAATTTATATATATTAATAATAATAATAATAATAATAATCTATTTTTAAGGTCATGGCCAAGCCAGACACCAAATTGGTGTATGAGACCCCCTTGTTTGTGGGACAAGGGACCCCCTCCGTGCAGCGATTTGACTACTAAAGTCTACAGAGGTATACATACCCTACCCCCTCTGGATTTGAACAATTACAGCAGAAACTGCCCAGTTTGTTGTGTAAAGAAATTGAGAGATAGACAAACAAGCAAAACATAATGTAGAAAATCCCAGATTTTAAATAATCCAACATATAAGTTATGCCAGAACTGGTATGAAAATTTCAAATGGAATGGAATGTGTGAATTCTGCAATGTCTGAACTTAATGCGCATGCACATGTATGAGAAAATATGAAGCAGAAACAAGTTTTCAGTGTACCTGAAAGGACGAGAAGTGTTTTGCAGCCTCCATTTTGACCAAATAAAATGTCAGTGTCCAATCTATCACCTACCATGCATATCTGTGACTTACTAATCTGAAATCTGCAATACAATCCGAATGACAAACGATTAGAAAGAAGTGAGATAGCCTTGAAAATAGATAGTGTAATAGGACATGTTCATCTTATTTCTAATTCTGATAGCCCGAAACACATTACAAGGGCTTGGAATATAAACACCCACAGCTATTTGCCAGTGTCATTGGGGGCTTTGTTTTAGAAAATAACAGATCTATGCTTTATTAGCAAGCATAAAGGGATCGGAACATTTTTCTTTTTTCTTTTTTCTGGCCAAACCCTCAGTGAATACTATGCTTTATTACCAAGTATAAAGGGATCAGGACGTTTTTCTTTTTGGGGGCAAAATCTCAGTGAATATATCTCAGAAATATCAATTTGCTCTGCCCAAACTCAATTGTTTCCCTATAAATCCCTGTACACAAGCTTTAATCCATCTTCCATTCCATGCCATTCTCTGAAACTAGATAGCATCCATATATCATGGCTCTAATATCAGTTTTCATTAGCACTATCCTTCTACATTATTCTAGGTTTGCAACGAAGGTATTACAACATGAATTTGGCTGCTTTGGATCGACTTGCCACATGGTAGATAAGGTCCATTATATGTGAGACTGCCTTTGGGTTGTCTTGCCACATGGCAGAGAAGGTCCATTATGGTTAAGATGGTTGTGTGTGCTTTATTATGTGTATGTGCTCGATTAATTGATGACATGGATAGTACTCAGTTAATTGATGAAATGGATACGTTATTAGATTTGGTACATTCGATTCAGTGAAATAAATGAATATATACATTTATTTATGTTATTTTATGATTTAGCATCGACATGATTGTGGGCCACCAGCCCTAGTTGCAAGGCAAGCATAGTCAGGAGTACTCACAGTGGTGTGTATATATAGATGTCGTGATGTGATTTGAACAGCATGTTCACTAGCCTGGTATCTACCAGCATAGCTAGGGTAGACATGCTCATTGCTCAACTATACTGAGGAAATCTCGCTGCTCCGAACCTAGAGCAGCTGAGCACCACATGACACCTTGATGAGGGTTGAAACGAGAGAAGGAATGGGTTAAAAAGCACTAGGAAAGCATATTAAAACCTCAAAAATTTCCCAGGCCCTATAAGACAGGGCTCCAGGTGCATAACAAAACAAGGGTAAATGGAAAGAATCAATTAGCCTCTAGGAGCTCCTTTAGGAGCCTAGGTTTAGTCACAATGTATTGTCACCCTTGGAGGGATAGTGAAGATCCATAGAAAATCTAATTTTACCCCTTTTTTCTCTTTGGAGGTGTTGAATTTTAAAGCTTAGCTCATGCACATGTAGTTTATTTCAATTTAGCATGTACTTGAACCATAAACAATGCAGCAATACCATACACAATAGCTGCAGTAACCAAGATCACAAGAAGAATAACCATGCACAAGACAACAGAATTTATCCTAGGAAAACCCTTCTCAATCAAGGGAAAAACCCAGCGATCCTTTGCTATATTTGCCAAGAGAAGATCCTCCACACCAGAAACCCTAGAGCACACAAGAGGGTGCTTCTATGACTGAAAAAGGTAGTGCCTAGAAAAGTGTGCACTTTAGTTCTCATAATTTCGGACCATGCATTTTGTATGTGTGTGAGATATGATCCACAATGGGGATCTATCTCTTATTTATACAAAACTCAACACATCAAAAGGATGTGTCTATTGACACAATAGGGCCGACTTCTTCAACTTAATAATATAATTAATCTTTACACAAATATTAATTATATTTACATGGTGGAGCCGACTTGTACCCTTCACAATACAAAAATAGGGTTATAAGATAAATCTTACTCTTAGACAATATAGCAAGGGATCGCACACATCCACTAGTGCTATGCCACTAGTCCAGAGAAGCACGACAAGAGACCACATGTCATCTCAACTCAGTCCAGAGGAGTATGACACACCCATCACATGGGCTCTCTCACAGATCGTCTCAACTCAGTCCAGAGGAGAACGACCTAGAGAATTTCTCATGAAGCTGCAATCATCAATAGGAGGGGCACAGTTGAGTAGAATATTGTTATGTTGTTGGTTAAGGGTTGCTTGCAGAGAATAGAAAACCATTTGCAGAGTTTTGGATGGACTTCATGTTGGATGCTTGCTGAATCTTTGGTCAGTCATGCTTGGCATTAATAGTTAGTTTGGAATTGTGATGTTTTTCGGGTAGAGTTACCCTAATTTTGGACTCCTAGAGAAGTATAGCAAGCTCTAACATTTGGCCATACTAGCCTATAGTTTGATCTACCTCACCAAGAGGGTTAAGAATCATTTTTCAGTGGCAAAGATGACCAGGCTAGGGAAATTACCATACTCCATAGTTGACCGGGTAGTCAGAACAACTAAATGTCCTTGATTGGTGAAGCTAGGTAAGTTGTGGTACTTCACAGCAGCTGGGGAAGATGAGACCACCAAAAGTCCAAAAGTCACTAGACAGTGAGCTCCTAACTTATTCAGCCTTGAGCCTAGGTTGATTGTGGCATTTGTAAGTTGCCTTAGTGTAGCCTTGCCTTAAATCCATGTAACAAATATGGCAGCATGAGGGTGTGATTGGATCTCAATCACTGTGGCTGGGAAATTGTGGATGGATTGTATGCAACTCAATATCCTTGATTTCGTGATATTGTTTACCAAATAAGTTATTTGTTTATTGTTGTTTTTTTTCAAGGGAAACCTTGTGCGGAAACCCAAGGGATGCTTCTCCACATTTGTGGATGGCATCCGTAGTAAACTAATTGGCATAAACTAGTGTGCCTCATCCAAGAATATTTGAATAGGCACCTGATAACACAGAACTAGCCAAATACCCAACAACCATAGCTACAACTAGTTAAATTAACCCCTTGAACTATTTGCTTACTTTTATCTATACATATATTTCTGGCAATAAATTCATTATTGTTTACCTTAATGTTTTTATTGAAAAGAAAACAGAAATAAAAAATTGAGTTTGAGCTCCCCAGCTTATTGATAGCCAAGGCAGGTTACTACAAAGGGTATCATAGCCCAATGAATAAAAATACACCTATCACATCCCTTCAGTGCAACATAACTATACCTATTAAATTGGATATCTTGAAGAGCCGCGGGCTAAGATAATAAAATTATATTAGAGAGCAAAGTCATGCCTACGTTATTACATATATTAATGCCAACGGGATTATAAATAGAGGATGAATATAAATATATGACTATTAATTGATTATATAATCATTAACATAGATCAACTAATATTTAATATAAATTTTTTGTTGATTAATTATAATATAATCTCATAATTATGAACGCCATGCAATAAATTTTGATTATCAGAAGCTTTATTTTAATTGACTAGTATATACAAGGCATATAAAGATTGAAACATTTACTTAAATACTCACACATCCTCATATGAGATGCATCATTTATCACTCGTGTCCTTTAATAATCTCATTATATGATATTCAATGCTACATATTATAATATGGTATGAATGCTATGTTATAAACCTTTTTATTTCTTTTGGTGTGATTTCCTTTTATTTAATTATTAACAATGTATCGTAAGTGGTAAATATGCATAAAATTGTAGGAATATGCCCATATAAATATTAGACTAGCTACTTTTACTCAGTGTTATCAGGATTGACTGGTCCGGACCAGTCCAGAGTCTTCAGCCCCTAAACAGATGGCTGAATTAGAATGAGAGGCGAATTCACAACTAGTTCAAACTAGTGAGATCAGTGGCAGTTCTGGAAAACAACAAAAAAAATTCAAAAGAAAAAACCACCCCCTCCTTCTCAAACCCTAAGATGAGCAAATTTTTATATTTGGTGTCTAATGGTTTCGATTTACATTTGATGTGTGTGTGTATGTGTGTGTATAAAATTTATTTTGTGTGTTTTTTATGGACCAGTTCACAAACCAATTCCATACCGATCTGACCTTCAACCAGTTTCAGTTCTGGTTCTGACAACTTTCCTCCTACTGTACATATCAGATGTACAAATCCTCATAGTAATTTCCAACATTCTTGTCCAATAAGACATTAATCCCAACGTATATGTAGTAGCTATCAAGAGGTAAAAACATTAATTCCTTCATAGGTAAATGCACATGCACACAAGCCTAAGGGATTAGCTTAACTGGTTGTTGCCAATGTTGTTGGACATTTGATTCGTTTTGTGTCGACAGGTATCTAGTTTAAATCTCCCTAGATGAGACACACTAGTCTGTGGCAACAGGTTTACTAGGGATGCCATCCACGAATGTGGAAAAGCATCCCCTGGGTTTCCCAATGAGGTTTTCCTTGAAAAGAAAATGCACATGTACATTAAAAGGACCTAAAATCTTAATATAAGCTTATCAGTCAACTAAAGACATGTATTAACATAATATGGATATATGGTCATGCCAATATATGAATATCTCATAGAAAATTAGACAAATAGCTGATAAGCAGACAAGTATATATGCTATAACACATTGCATGATTATGATGAGCCTGTTATCCCCACTTTTTAGGGATAACTAGGAGATCATGTCTCGAGGCCCACAGGTCCTAGACATGGAATACCGAGAGCAGGATTGACCTTAGCATGGCCCTGGAGGGCCCATCTTTTTCTCCCATCATTTTTGTCTTGACAGCAACAGCAGCATCCATCACCATCGGATTGGTCCTGTATCAGAAGAGGTTCTTGCTCCATGAGGTAATTGGTCCAGGTACATGGTATGTGTTACTTTTGATCATTGAAACCTTTAAATATATGCATCTGATTCCTCTTATCTCTAACAACTGCTTGGATCTTACATTTGCTCACTTGACCATGTTCGGGGGGATTGACAGGTGCCCTAGCAAGCCTGTGTCTGTAGGTTTTGGTTTGCCACTAGGGGAATTTCTGAAAAGCCATCATCTGTTCCCATCATAGCACCACTCTTACATCTTGTTTCCCGCTCACCTATCCCATTCCCCTTGTCCAGGCATTGGGTTGACCTATTTCAAGACTGTACCTTACCTCGTGGGAAGAAGGGGCTAAAGACCTAGAAGGTAAAAGCAAGTTGGTAAAAGATAAAAGCCTAAAAATGAACCTCGAGATGCTTCGCCCGGGAATCCCCGAGAAAGCAATAAAAGGCTTCTCAGCAGGAAACAAGAGGGACCCGAAGAAATAATCAAAACAAGACCTAATCAGAGGATAGGGGGTCTAATCACGAGCCA
>JASDQU010242497.1:139157-149200 GCA_032191745.1 Picea mariana | reverse complement strand
CTCAGACAAAACTCAAATTCTTCACCATGAAATTTACATTTATATAAATTGATTTTGATAAATTAGATATTAATATAAATTGATTTTGATAAATTCGATATTAAAATAAATTTATACTTTTATTTATATTTATCTATAATTCATTTATATTGATCTATAATTCATGGACCTGCATCACTCTCTCCAGTAATGTAAAACACTCGAGATGTAAGCTTTCCCACTGATTTAACAGAAAATCGTACAAATACTCTGCTCCGCTGCAAGTTCAATTTGTGTAGGGCTTTGGTTTAGACATAAATTTAAGTTAACTGTAATTCTCAATAAGTTAACTATAATGGTCTCAGAGTTGCCACAAATCCGAGGATGTATTTGTATAAGAGAAGCCAATTCCAACTGGTGCCTCTAATTCCTAAATAAATAAATGAAAATAGTCAAAAGAAACAATAAAAAAAACTGTATTCATTTACATGTCTCTTATATAAACATAACTAGAATTTTTTATCCTCATTTCCAGCCCTCCTCTTCAAATAAGTCAATGCATATTGATGTCCATATAGTTGCATAGGGTTTTAACACTGTTTTTGAACATTGTGAAAGAGTTTTTATGGTTCCTTCATGCTGGTTAGCTTTTTGTTTTTATTAAACCTGCATATAAAATAAATAAAACATGAAAGTAAAACCCCTCAAAAAGAGGGCAAACAACTAAATACATAAATGAAAATAAGATTGTTTGTTTCTCTTCCCCTTCAATGCCAAATCGAAGATTAAAGATTGTTTGTTTCCCTTCCCCTTCAATGCCAAATCAAAGACTGTTTGTTTCTCTTCAATGCCAAATTGATTTTCTTCCAAGAGAAATGGGGAATGAATAATTATGCTCAGCCCTAGCCTTGGCTTGGGTCTGTGGAAGGTCATGAAAGATTTCTCGTCAATCTATGTTTGAAAGCATCTTCTTTATACATAACAAATTGTCATTCTCATGTAAAACTATGCCCTTTGTTGTAGTATCTAATACTATATGTAGCTTTTATAAAGCGACTCAAAACCATTTTTGAATATTTTTGAGGCTTTTTTGAGGTTTTGAATATAATAATTGAACACTATGATTTTTTTAAATTTTGAAAAAGTAATATATTTAAGTATTTGTAAAATGTATACTTTCTAAATTTATGCATATTTGATTTTAGGTTTAGGTTGTTTAATTTTTTCCTATACAATTGGAACTTGGTCAATTTTTGAAAAAATAGGAACTTGGTTAAATTTTGAAAAAATAATATATTTAAGTATGTGTAAGATGTATATTTCCAAAAATTTTCAATATTGAATTTTAGGTTGTCTAATTTTTTCCCTCTCCAATTGGAACTTGGTAACTATGATATGTATAGGGCTCAAAACACATAATAAAAGAGAGGAAAAGATACAAGTTCTCAGAGAAGTTATTTTTCGTAGTAAGATGGGAAGGAATAAAGAGGAGTCAAGTCATGTACATGGTTGAGATGAGACGAAGCAATTATGATACAAATTCTGAAACAAATCACAATGTATGTACTCCCAGAGAAGAGAAGAAGCAATTATGGTACAAATTCTGGAACAAACCACAATGTCTGTACTCCCACTAGTAATCATAGGAATGCTACATAGTGAGTATATTCTATGTATTTTGCAGACTTGTGAAAGCGATGCAGATAGTCTTTCTCTTTTAATGTTGATGTTTTCCCAGTAAGGGTTCTCCCCGGTAATTCACTGTGTTTATTTGTGTGTGGAAATTATTTCCAAGTCCCTCGAATGTCTATAACATTCCACTTGCTCAGATCATATTAGTAGGTTGTGACTCCAGTCATTTCCTGCATTGCAATGTTGCATATGGTGATGAAAATCCGTTTTTTACCCGGAAAGGAACTACTACACAAACTCCCTGGGTTCGTAGAAATAATTTAAGCAGTGCAGATTACATATGCACAATCATAGAACATTAGTATTTCTCAAAATACACTTAAAAATTCGTGATAACTCAGGTCCCGGAACTGAGAGAGACATCATTCTAGTTTCTGAGTTGAATCCGAATAAATTGTTGATCTTTAGTATGAGGGAAGATCTTTGTGGTGTACCCGTGGAGCAATCCGTTGTTCTGCCACATTATCAGTAAATTAAAACAGTTGAGAGCACAACTGTTTTGGGAAACGCTCTAAAATAGGAAAAACTCCAAGCATCGCAGGATATCTACCAACAATTTCAAGAACACAATCAAGGGATGAGGAAGATGGTGTAACATATCGAACGGGAGTTGGATAGTTGATGGAATTTTCTTCACCAAAACCAAGGAAGAGTTCAAGATCAGTTTGAACGAGTGGGGAAATCGATCTTCCAAAAATTTGACAAACTAGACGGTAATTACTCTCCAACGTTCGCTAGAGTGCAACAGGGAGGCAGTAAAGGAAGATCTGAGAAGACTTCAAGAAGTCGTTGAAGAAGCACGGAGGGAAGCTTGATAAATTGTGAAGCAAGAAATGCAGAGAGAAAGAATAGAACAGAAAACAGTATATTAGGATGTAAGAAAAAGAGTACAAAACGAGTACATGAAAAAGACCATGAAGAAGTACTATGCAAAGGGAAATAGCTGAGTTAAATAGGCTCAAGCAAATCAAGAATAGAAAGTACAGCTGGCCAGGACAGCTGGCAGTGTACAGTCAGCCTGTTGAGGTTACATTATATTTAACACTCCTCCTTAAACTCAGAGCTGATCTCGAGAACCACAGAATTGTAGTGCAATATCACCATTATTGACTAGCTCATGGATGAAATGAAAACGAGTGTCAATGTGTTTGCTTTTCTTGTGAAACACATGATTTTTGGATAGAGCAATTGTTGAAGTATTGTCACAGAAAATAGGAGTTGGATTATTTTCTGTATGTGACATATCTTTCAATATTCTTCTCAGCCACACAGCTTGACAAGAAGCTGAGGTAGCAGCGACATACTCTGTCTCTGCAGAAGATATTGATACAATTGGCTGCTTCTTTGATGCCCATGAGATCAGGTTCGTGCCCAGGTGAAAAGCATGTCTAGATGTGTTTTTTCTGTCATCTAGGCTGCCTGCAAAATCACTGTCTGTGTAACCAGATACTTGATTACTATCAGATTTAGTGTACCATAAACCAAAATTGAAAGTTCCTGCAACATATCTCAAAATTCGTTTCACCATTTTCCAATGAGAATCTTTAGGGGATTCCATGAATCTGGAAACAAGGTTGGTTGCATACATAATGTCAAGCCTAATTGTTGTAAGATACAACAAACTGCCTACTAAACTTTTGTACAGGGTAGAGTCCACTGTAGGGCCTTCATCTTTCTTGCTCAATTCTGTGCCTAGAGGTATAGGGGTTTCTGTTGGATTGCATTCTTCCATGTGAAATCTTTTGATGATGTCTGTTGCATACTTTTGCTGACAGACAAAAATGCCTTTGGTTGATTAATCAACCTCAATCCCTAAAAAATATTTCATGATGCCAAGATCTGTCATCTTGTTGGCAGCTAATTCGCATTTTTATATTATCCTTATAAGCTGCCTACACCAGTGTTTTGCAACCCTTGATTTTCATTGCAATATTTGAATAAAAACAACACTATTATTTCGTGCATTTGCACACTTACCTTTGTTCTCGTTTTCACGACTGCAAGCGTGAAAAATTTAATTCTGAAGTCACATTAAAATCGCCACTGGATTGTTATGGTTACTCTTGTCTATGCATTAATTGCGTTTCCAATTTAATTATAGTCGCACAGTTGGCAAGACTCTAAGATCTTTACTCATTTGGTATTCTTTAATTGTTAATATGACTTCGTTTTTATAAGACTGTGATGATATTCTTATGATCGAGTTTTTGATACATTGGTGTTTTGATATTCTTAGTCTTTCATCGATTTCTTTGACACATTGGTTTCATGAAAACACATTGGCATTGTGGTTAGACCCTTGGTATAAATCATTTCATACAACACATATTTCATATGATCAAACCCTTAGTGTTGATTTCGAATCATTATTTCGATTTTAAAACTATGCTAAACCTATTGCTCGCGCAAATGTTTGGTCGACTTACCATAGGTTTCATTAATTGTTTGAATGGCATAGTTTTTAACATATACAATAGTGATTTGAATCGTTATATGCGTCGTCGGTTGTACTGTGGGAAATGACTGTTTTGCATGGGCTGATCTAGCTCCACCACCTTCGCACATTCGGTCATTAATGCCTTCACCCTATCCCGGGTTAACTCTGTATGTTTTCGGGTAAGCCTGTGAGCTATCAACCCTGCGTATACTCTGTTCGAACCCTTGCTCGTTCATCCAGCTCACCGTGTGCTCCTGTCTATGGCACCTGTGGTGCGCATAGAGCTGAATGTTAGCCAAACTCTGTTGCTATTCGATAATGCCCATAAGGATTTAGAAAACAGTGGTTGGCTGGTGTTTATATAGAGGTTCGAGGGTTTTAACCTTTCGGTTGCCCAACAATTCGCCCTCACCTTCGACGGGTGCAGGGCTAAAGTCAGGGACATACAGCTCGAGCTCAATGAGCAATTCTTAAGCTCGGCTACAGGACTACCGGCTACAGGTCAAAGATGGTTCAAAAATTCCAAAGTAGATGAGGTGCCATGGCCATTACTATTCATATCAAGAAAGATTGTCTCCTGTGATAAAGGTATGCATTTTTCTACCCTCAAATCTAGGTGGCATGATCTTTTGGTAATTGTTAAACAGTTTATGACCTATGAAGGTCGGTATGGCTTGGTATTTTTGTATCACTTTCGGCTATTGATGAATTTTATAGGATATCCCTTAAATATGCCACATTACTTTTTGCGTAGTCTTTACAAAATGTCTAAAAGATTCAAGCATGAGAAGGCTGATAGTAGCCTTTTTCATCACGGCTTGATTAAACTCATTATCATCCACCATTTAAACCTTAGTGGCAATAATTGGCAAGCCTTCCTATCAAGGAATGGCTTTGCCAATACCAAGTTTGCTCAAATCGACAAGGTTGTGGTTACAGAAACTTTGGTTGGGCCAGCCATGCCATTTCATATCCTTCTACCCCCTGTCAAACCCTCGGATTGCCCTGATGTGGACCTACCTGATACTACTGTCGACCCAAGTGCTGAAGAAAAGACTGAGGCCGTTAAAAAGCCTGTGAGGAAGAAAGGTAAGAATGATACTACTGTCAACAGTAGGGGTAAGAAAAATGCCCGATTGATATCGAGATACGCCAGGAACAAACCCAAGCCAAACGTTGATCAGAAGACAATAGTGCTGAGCGAGGACTCGGACTATGATATTGAGCGTTTCCTAGCTGAAGAGTACCCCTATTCCCATGGCCTATGCTCTAAGAAACCCTATGACTATGTCTCTAACTTACCCCCGTGCCTCAAAAACAACCCTAACTACCTGGGAATCAAGTTGTCCAATCAAACCCCTGGTGACTTAAACAAACCCTCGCATGTGATATCAAAGCCCAAGCAATCATCATGTGTCCAATGTAATGTTTGGCTAGAGTGTTATTACACCGACGTTCCCCTGTTGCAATCAAATATCAAATCGTTAGAGGAACGAGTGACAGTGCTGGCGAAGGAGAACGACAGGCTTCAAGCCAACGAGAACAAACAAAAAACCACCGGTTCGATTGTCTTCAGGAACATCGAAGCGGCAACGACCTTTGTCAATTCCAAGTTGTCATGATAGAAGCCTTTTCTTACTGCTCAGGTATGAATTTCAATATTAATTTCGCTTTGTGAGTTTGTTTGGATTAATATAATTGATTGGATTTGCTTTCTATAGCTCTGTTTGTTTTGATTCAAAATGATTATATTGCTTTCATTTTACCAAATCAATTTCGTTATGAATCATGAGTGGAAAATTTGTTTGCTAAATTCGAACACAGCTATGATTTAGTTAATGAGGTTTTATTATTCTCAGTTTAGTATAAATGATTGATTTGTTTTCTATTCTTGTTTGGATTGCCTTTTTGAAACAATTCTGTATGGATAGTCGATTGGGTTTGATTTCGATTAAGTTCTGTTTGTTTCTAAACAATCCTGTTGACTTCGATTTACCAGGAACGATTCTGTTTTTTATTGAATCAATATTTTCGTTTTGGATTATGATTCCACCTGCACACAAGATTTGTTTGCTAAATTCGGACACGGCTTTGTTTTGATTTTGCATAACGATTGTGTCGATCTTAAATCAGTTCAATTCGTTCCTATTTGATTTGATTTGCAAACGATTGTTGCGTGCCACGATTAGCATGATCGTTTGTATATGTTTGATATAGTTCTATTAATTTGAAAAACGATCCTATTGATTTCGTTTTTATTCAACAACGATTTTGTTAATGGCTGAGGCAACATAAACTATTGCATGAATGATTTGTTTAACCAGTTATAGTTTTTGTCGATTGAATTTGGTTTAAGAGATGATTTCGTTGGTTCTCCAACTGTCAATCGATTCTATATCTTCCAAATTGGTAATGAAATTCGTTGGACAAATCTCACATATCCTGGTACCATTTGGTCGATTCAATTATGATTTCATTTGTTTCAAATTAGCATAGAAGTTTTGATTTGAATGATTCGTTTGGTTTCCAATTAGCAATTAAATATTTGTTTAATAGTTTGAATATAATTCTTTAAGTTTTGGATTGATTTTAAAATGATTCTGTGCTCAAATTAGACCAGCTACAGAATCACAAGATTCTGTAGCTAGTCTTAAGAATTAGATTTTGTCAATTTTATCAATAAAATATCCTCTAAACTTGTCTATTTTTGTCTTCTTTCAGGTGCATACGAATTACAATGATCAATTGGGCATGATGTGGCAGTTTAAGAGATACTTTGGATATAATTTTGCTTTAGGTTTTAAGTCATAGGCAAAAATAGAGATTTGGGATATTATCCCCAGATTTTTGTAAACTGTTTTGATAATTCCCACAGGGATGTTTTACCCTGTGGGAGGTCTTTAAATACTTGTCATTTTTTTGTAATGGACCCATCATCATCACTGTTGGGGGAACCAGACTATGGATTTATGATACAGACTGGGATGAAAGTTGATGTCTTGTAACAGCTTTCACTTTCAATATATCAAACTTTTGTTTCAAGTTTTATTCATATCAGTTTTCAATTAATTATAGACTACTTTAGCTATCATAATTCTTTGCAGGTTGATGTGACTTGGTTTATGTGTTATCCATATTTGATCTCTCCTATTTTAAAAGTACAACAATTACTTTGTTTCAGTTTAATGAATTGCATGTTTACTTTTTTTGTTAAATGAATCATTTTGTACAAATCTTTGCACACAGATTTATCTAAATGCGGCGATTTGTAAATTATAAGATTGTTGTCAATTTTATGTCTTGTTTGTTCTGTTATTGATATTCAAAGAGCACTGCTGTTTTTGGTTTACAAGAGGCTTGCAAAGAATCTGGTGTGGGTTTCCTCCCATCGAACAGCTGACCTGGATTCTTTACACAGGACAAATTGGAAAGCGTTATTACAGGTTAGCTTATTAGTGTTACTTAAGTAGTTTAGATAAATATATTAGTTTAGATTCATAGTTAGAGTTATTATTTTAGTTGCTTAGCTTAGATAGTTTTTATTCTATTTCTTTTTCATAAAATTATAAAAAATCAAAAAACAATAGTTTCGTTGTCTTAGGACAGATTACAAATTATTTTTGCAGGTTTTAATTTAAATTCGTCATTTGTAAATATTGTATATTTGTAATTAAAGCTGATTCTGTTGATAATTAAACATTTACTTTTATAGAATTATAATTGTATGATTTAGGTAATAGGTTGTATATATGTAGTTTAGATTTGTTTATTAATTTGTTTTAATTATTGTTTTTATTTAGATTAGTTTTTTAGTGTACTTTTCATTTGTTTTTCTAGGACTTAGATCAGCCAATGAAGCCGCTAAACCTGTCAGGGTGGGTCATCCCAAATGGCTTGGGTTACTTAGACAACCCCAGACCGGATTCACTCTTTTAGTTGGCGAGCGTTCATTTTCGCCCGTCAACACATCTCAAATTCAGATTGCACGACATGTTTAAAATTTTTTAACTCAAGATTTTCAGTATAGATCATGTCATCAACATATAAACATACAATCAAAATTTTACCATGTTGATCTGTTTTGGTGTAAAGAGTTGGCTCATTTTGACTTCTGCTGAAACCACTTTTGATCAGGTAAGTGTCAATTCTGTTGTACCAAGCTCTTGGAGCTTGCTTTAAGCCATACAAGGCTTTCTTCAGTCGATATACTTTGGCTGGGTGCTCTTGGACTTCAAATCCTGGTGGCTGATCGACATACACCTCTTCTTCTAAAAAACCATTCAGGAATGTTGACTTGACATCCATCTGGTATACTTGCCATTTGTGTTGGTATGCTATGGCCAATAGAGTCCTTACAGTGTCTAATCTTGCTACTGGAGCAAAATTTTTACCATAATCAATACCTGATTGTTGTGAGAATCCTTTGGCAACAAGTCTTGCCTTGTGTTTTTCAATCTGCTCTTTTTCATTGAGTTTAGTTTTGTAAACCCACTTGACACCAATACTTTTCTTGTGACTGGAAAAATCAACAAGATCCCATGTCTTGGTCTTCTCAATGGATTCAATTTCTTGGTTCATGGCTTGAACCCAATGTAGCTCCTTAGCTGCTTCCTTAAAAGATGTAGGTTGATGTGACATTAAAGGAAAAAGGTTGTGTTGTTCAAAGTCATCCAACTGCTGATGGATTTCTCTCAAACTTTGAGTTATTTGATTTCGAATTTCAGAGGATGAGTCTCTGCTAGAAGTTGAGTTATCCTGTGAGTGTTTGGGTTGTCTTTGTACCTGCAATCTTGGAAGAACAGTTTGAGGTACTTATTGTCCTGAATTTTCTATGTTTTCAGCACTGGGCAGCAAAGTATTTTGATTGTCCATTTGTTGATTTTCTAAATCATTCCAGAATTGATTTTCCAGAAATTTTACATCTCTTTTGAGAATTAATTTGTTGGAGATTGGATTGTAAATCCTGTAAGCTTTAGATGTTTCACTATATCCACTAAATATACATTTCTCACTTTTTTCATCCAATTTTTTCCTTAATTTAGAAGGTATGTGAGCGTATGCTATGCATCCGAATGTCCTTAGATGTGCAACATTGAGCTTTGTCCCACTCCATGCTTCTTGGGGGACTTTCATCTTTAGACTTGTGGTTGGAGATCTATTCAAGAGATAAACTGAGCATGCTACTGCTTCAGCCCAAAAAATATTTGACAAACTTTTCTCTTTGAGAAGTGTTCTTGCGATATTCATTATTGTCTGATTTTTTCCTTCAGCCACTCCATTCTGTTGTGGAGTATACTTGGTTGTTGTTTGCATGATAATGCCTTGAGATTTGCAGAAATTTGCAAATTCTCTGGAGTTGTATTCTCCTCCTCCATCTGACTTGAGTGCTTTGATATATTTGCCACTCTGTTTTTCATCTTCTGCCTTGAATTCTTTAAATTTTGCAAAAGTTTCAGACTTGTGTTTGAGAAAATAGATCCATATTTTTCTACTGAAATCATCAATAAACGTTAGAAAGTAAAAGCTACCACTTATTGACTATGTTTGCATTGGTCCACATAGGTCAGTGTGAACAAGTTCAAGATGTTGTTTGGCTTGATTAGAAGATTGTGGAAAACTAGTTCTCTTATGTTTTCCAAGTATGCAAGACTCACATGGGGGAATTTGCTCTTTAAAGATAGGAAGACCTTTGACCATGGAGTTCTTCTGAAGAAGACTTAGACTCTGATGTCCAAATCTTGTATGCTAAACCATTGCTTCATTCAGGGTAGATGCACTCTGCGCATATGGTTGACTCAGGTTTGCAGCTCTGAGTGTAAGGGGAAACATCCTATTCAGAGTCATATGGATTTCAAAAATCAATTTTCTACTGGGGTTTTTGTCATATATTTTGCAAGATGCTCCCTCAAAAAGTACCTTATAGCCATGTTCAATG
>JASDQU010242497.1:128711-139107 GCA_032191745.1 Picea mariana | reverse complement strand
AAGATGCTCCCTCAAAAAGTACCTTATAGCCATGTTCAATGAGTTGTCCTACACTTATCAAATTATGTTTCAGATCTGGAACATGATAGACATTGTTTATGTCTTTCTTTACATTTTGTTTAGTAAGAATATGAACAGTTCTTTTTCCTTGAACTTTGACTAAAGAATCATTTCCAAGTGTAATATCAGATGAGAGTGAAGAATCAATGCATGAAAGTAAATCTTTGTTACCTTTCATGTGATTTCTGCATCCACTGTCCAACAACCAAAGGTCTTTAGGTTGTTGTTCAGTCTTGTGGCACGAAAGAAACATACCCCCTAAGTTTTTTACCATGTGATTTGACACATGTGCTCTGCCTGAGAGTTGATCTACTTTCTTCTTCCTGCATTTAGATTCATAGTGCCCATACTTTTGTAGTAATAGCATTGTATGCTTGATTTCTCATTTGATCTTCTCCCTCTGCCTCTTTGGGGCTGAAAACTCTTATTCTGATTTTGTTGTTTGTGTGCTTGGAAGTGTTGATTCGATTGTTGTTGTCTGTGTCCTCCACTGGAATGAGGATTTCTATGATTGCTCCCTCTTCCTTGGTGATCTCTGCTTTTCCCTCTGCTTCTCCCTTTGCTGAAGGAGAATTGCATTTTGAAAGCATTGGTGATTGACTCATCTATGAGATACAGTCTGGTCTCATGTGTCACCAGAGAACCTATTAGTTCATCTGTTGAAAAACATGACAGATCCTTGGATTCAAGGATTGCTGTTACAACCATTTCAAATTTATTTGGTAAACTTCTGAGGATTTTCTCAACAATTCGTTGATCAGTGATGGTTTCACCAGTCAATCTGATCTGGTTCACGATGCCCATGACTCTAGTCATGAACTGATCCACATTTTCGGAGTCTGTCATCCTTAGAGTCTCAAATTGCATTCTCAAGGTCTGCAGTTTAACTGTTTTGACCCTGTCATTTCCTTGATAGAAATATTTAAGGATGTCTCAAGCCTGTTTTGAAGTACCAACACCCGTGATTTTTGAGAAAATCGAGTCATCCACAGAATTTTGAATCCAAAATTTAACTTTATTTTCTCTGTTTCTCTGCGTTGCCTGAGCAATTTTCTGTTGGTTTGTCATGGCGGACAGGTCTGCTGGATCTGGTTCCACATATCCATGATCCACTAGATCTCAGCACTCTTGTGCTTGCAAGAAGGATATCATCCGAGGAGACCAGAACTCTTAGTTCTTTCCAAGAAGAATTGGACCCTAAGTTGGTCCTAAATTTCTAGACGTCGCCATTTTTTAAAGAATTTAACAAAACAGAAAAAAAATCCTTACTTACCTGTCTCCTGCGTGTAATTTGCAGTGACTTCGAAACTCTGCGATTCAAGATTTCGTGAGTTTTGACTTCACGATTTTTGGCTTTGCGATTCTGTCTTCGAGACTTCGTTATACGAGTCCTCCGATCTCTTGTCTCTCCATCTTTCGATCGTCGAAATGCCGAAGAGGGCTTAACAGCCTTGGATTGGCCCTTTGTCTCCTAACAATATGACCACATGCCTAAAGGTTAAAGCGTTGCTGGCTTTTCACGAATCGGGGAATCGTGATGCCTTCGTCGGTTCTTTGTCCCTCAATTTGCTGAAATTTCTCCTTTAGACAGTTCAACGGTCCAGATCTTCTTGTGATCTGACGATCTAGATCCTTTCGGGATTTCGCAATTCATTATTTCGCAAGTTTAGAACTCTTGTCCCAGAGTTTCCAAAACCATGAACTCTGATATGCCGATTTGTCGAAATGGCTTTAACTTCAGTTAGCCCCTTGGGCTATACTGCTGGTCCACATGACCTCTCCTGATATGACCACAGTCCATTTCGGGGTTTCGCGACTCAAACGCGCAACCTCTTGGTCTCTCGACTCCTGAAAAGCCGATTCCCAAAATGTCTATGGCCTTTCCTTTCGGGACTTTCCCCGAAGGCCTAGATAGTTTCCATGCATCCCCTCAAGATGGACGGTTGTGATATTTTTGCTATTTCGTGAATCACGATTTTGGGATTTCACGGGCTGTGAAGTCGAAATGCTCACCTCTATGAGTCCCGGTGCCTGAATCTCCGAAATGGATGATTCCGTGACACATGTCCTCCCTCGAACAGACGGCTGCGATCTTTTTGGGATTTTGGGACTCTTGATTTCTCATGGCAATCTTCTGACCTTTACACCTTGCAAGTCAGCGAAATGTCGAGATCTCGCCATGTGTCTCTTGATGGACGGTCCAGATGATTTTGGGATTTCGTGACTTCACAAGTCGAAATTTCTCTTGTGCGCTTCAGAGGAATTAACCTCGTGCACTTTCTCGCAAATCCAACGGCTGTCGGTCCTTTGCGCAAGATCTAACGGCTGAAATTCTTTCACCTTTTCCGCGCTTTCCTCGTCCCTTCTGAACTGGATTTCCGCCTCATATCTGTTTGGAGGATGGATCTTACTACTGTGACGGTTGTTCTTTGCTCCTTAGATGCGATCTTTGCTACATTTGAAGGAATTTTCTCCCGCGGAAGAAAAATTCGTGATTCTTTCAAAGATTTGAAAGAATTTCATGAGTTCTTTGAAGCTTAGCATTGTCTGCTGCAATCTTTGATGGATTTGAGAGAATTCTCGTAAATCTTTAAACAATTATGCCTTCTGCAGGAATCTTTAACGAATTTGAATGAATTCTTCAGGTTCTTCAAATGTTGTTGCATCCTGCAGCTCTTCTTCGTGAATCTTTTACGAATTTGAAAATTTTGCAAGAATCTTTACTGTTTCTCCATCTGTAGTCTTCTCTTCCTCAATATTTTGAGCGCAGTACGCTCTGTGACGTCGGCGAGCTCCCTACGACGATGTTTTGAAAGTATGAACGGACAGCTCTCCAATCCTTTGTGAAAAGTCTGTGAAGCGTTCTCTTGTGATCCATGTAATCTCTTTGTTGTGAGGATCTTGTTACTCTCCAACCTATGTGAAGAGGCTTACTACTGTAGCTCTGATACCATGATAAATTGTGAAGCAAGAAATGCAAAGAGAAAGAATAGAACATAAAACAGTATATTAGAATGTAAGAAGAAGAGTACAAAACAAGTACATGAAGAAGACCATGAAGAAGTACTATGCAAAGGGAAATAGTTGAGCGAAATAGGCTCAAGCAAATCAAGAATAGAAAGTACAGCTGGCGAGGATAGTTGGCAGTGTACAGTCAGCCTATTGAGGTTACATTATATTTAACAAAGCTAAGCCTTCCATGTCAAAGTGAAGTACTCAAACGAAGGATGAGGTGAGTCTCCCTATTACCGCACCAGTCAGTGTTATTCCACTTTCAGCACTCGGTACCTAACAAACTTTTGGGGATTTTGAAAAGCATACAGAAGGCATTGACCATAAGTAATTTAAGAAGATGGGCTATAATGGTCAAAGGCCTCGTTAAGAAAGGGAATGGAATAATAAATCCTATATAAATAAATTGAGTGGAGACCTGGATTTGTTGGTTTTGGTATTTTGAAGATATTGTAGAACTGTAGATTTCTGTAGTAGTTGAGTTTGTATAATTTGAGTGTCTTAAGGTTTTTTCACGATTCTGAATACATTTATACATTTAAAAATACAATTTAAATAACAGAAAATTTCAATTTCACAAAAATACAATTTAAATAATAGAAAATTGGAATTTTACCCATATTTAAAGATAAAACATTTAGACAACATCTAAAAAATAGTATTCCAAAGAATCCTTTCATCATTTTCCTTTATCCCTTTATCTGCTTCGTAAAGAAATCAATACTCCTTTTGAAATAACCAAAAGAAAAGAGCTATCCACAAATACACCTTTTGAAATAGCCAAAGGAAAAGAGCCCTCCACACCTACACTCCATAGAGAGAATTCCTTTAAATCAATAAGGAATGAGAGAAAGGACAACATTTAAGTGGAAGAATGGATATTCGAGAAGGGAAAAAGTTAGAAGGTAAGTGCATTCCAAAAATTAGATTATTATTAGAAGAAGAGTAGGAATTCTAAACAATTGCCATTGGCGTTTGGTCCTCTTTCATTATACATCGAGCAAAAAGACCAAGAAATATGCAAATTTAGTGAATGCATTATTTCTTGTTGTTTGACATCATTACAATAGAAGACGAATTCCAAAGCAATGTCATTGTTGTCCATGTTCTTTATATTGGAATTAGAACCATTGTGTAGTGTAGTAGAAAGTTAGATTGGAATCAGAGTAGAATTTGTGCATCCATGACAAAAACCATAGAAATTAGGTGTTAGAGGTTGCATCCCAAACTTTACCTAAAGAGTCAAAGGTACAATATACCATGAAATTCAACTCATCATAAGCAAAAGGGTGGGGTAACCATTTAGCCGCATGTTGTGATAGGCATAAACAACCTCATTTTTTTTTTTATTTACTTGAAAAGGCCTCTCTCCAATAAAATGGATCCTCCTTTTTTTTCTTCTATAAAAACTTATTGGGTTGAATCTTCTCCTTAATTTTGATCCTTGGCTAGTCTTTTCCAAGCAAACTGCTTGAATTTTCTTAGTTTTGTACGGTTTGCATCTTGTTTTTAAACACTTGGACAAAAATTGAGAGTGATTTTGGTCATCAGTCAAGTTCTTGTAAACTCCTCCATACACCGAAGGAGTTATCTTCAAGTGATCTGGTACCCATCGGAGTACTTCCCTCAAACTCCCCTGAAACACCAAGTTACTAACAGCTCAACTTCGTAAAAACTCCTCGGACA
Source organism: Picea mariana (assembly GCA_032191745.1). Taxonomy (NCBI): domain Eukaryota; kingdom Viridiplantae; phylum Streptophyta; class Pinopsida; order Pinales; family Pinaceae; genus Picea; species Picea mariana. The sequence goes on along the minus strand of JASDQU010242497.1, from coordinate 134,349 downwards.
CTTACTGGTACACTTCGCATTAATACCTCGGATATACACCGGAGACTTTCCCACAAAGTCTTTCGGTACATACCAACGTGCTTCCCACCAAAGTCTCTGATGAAACCGGAGATCTTTCCATCAACACCTTCGGTTCACACTGGAGGCACTCGCGACATTACCTACTGTGGAGAAATCCAATCCACTCCGGTTGCATTTATTGCAGAAATCCAATCCACTCCGGTTGCATTTATTGCATGCCACAGTTATAAAAGGGTGCTCTCCTCAATGATTTAGCCACAATTCTGTCAAGCTCCCATGAGGAATAGGAGAGAGAGAGCATAGAAGTGAATACAACGTTAAGCCATTGAAGGAGTGAGATCATCACATCGTCAAATTACCCCTATCCACGTGCCATTCGACCTCCAGGTATGCCCTTAAGCCTTTCTCGCATTTACTTATTAAAAAATTAGGGTTCGGTTTTTCGTTTCTAACCAGGGTCTTATTCATACTAGACGGGATTTCCATCCTGTCCAATTGTCCCCTCGGATTCCATTCCTCCGATTATCATCTTTAGCTCTCCATATTTTGAACCTGTAATGTTGTTCCCTGTCCAGTTTTGACCTTTCCCATCACCTTTCCGGAATGACAAACTGTCTCGGGGATGCCAAACTTCTCTTGCAATGCCTAACAAATCATGGGAAAACCCTCTTAGGGAAGAACCCCTAATCAGTCATTGCTCCCTCCTTGTATGATAAATACAACGATTTTAAAGCCATCGCGTGGAGCTATAATGCCATCAAACCCGTGGATGTATCAAACTCCTATCCTCGACCCTTAGCACGATGAATCTCATGCCCTAGATCACTCTTTCATTAACCCATAACTTATCCTCCAAGCTCGGCGAGAATCGAGCCCTGGTCTCTTGGTCCTTAGTTATTGAAGACCCAAAATTCGAACGAAAACTCGTTGTCCAAGCTAAGTCATTCTCAAAAGGAACTCTTTGTAACAGAAGTACTTGACAAATTTGTTGTCTGTGACAACCAGAGAGTTTAAAATGAACTGCTCCAATCCAACCGGAGGCCTTTGCACAAACTCCTCCAGTCCATGTGGAAGACTTGACATAAACTCCTTTGGTCTTCGCCGGAGGAGCTAATATAATCTTTGTCGGTTCAGAAAACTTGCGATGAACTTCGGCAGTGCCACCATCACACTTTCTATCATCTCTTCCGATGTGTTTGGAGGTCTTTACGTGATCTTCTTCGGTATTAACTCTTAACCACCTGTGCAGTTAACAAGAATTCCTCTAGATTAGACTAGAGAAATTTGCACAAATAGCTTCGGTGTGTTCAAAGGATTTCACACGAACTCCTCATGTGTACACTAGAGCTTTTCACAAAAAATTATTCAATATACACCGGAGTAGTTCATATGAATTGCTCGGGTCCCAAATATTCAAGCCAACTTATAGGGTAATCTTTAACCAAACTATTTGTATTTTTTCATTGGCTTCTCACTATCATCTTGTGATGATGATATCTCACCTAGCATTAGCACAAACGACTCCTCTCGTATTTCACATGGTTACTTAAATAGACTTATTTTTATGCATATGAAACTATTGGTATAATAATGCCCATTTCATTACTTGGGTTTATTTTTGGAATAATTTCATCTATGTTTTGTAGATTCTGATATGTCTCCAAGGAAGAAGGAAATTAGCAAAGCACCTACCATAGAGGCCTCCAAGAATGGAGAATGGTCACCAGCATGAAGATGAGCTCGATGTCACAGGAGCAATGTATGACAACATAACCAGGTTTCTGGAAAAAGGGGAAGATTCACTCAAGTGGGGTGACATTTATTAAATGTTCAAGAAACAGAATTTCATCATGGATGTTAAAGATCAAGACGAACTCAGAATTTTCAAGAACATCAGGAAATCTCAAAGTCATAGAGTAGCATCTCAAGCTGGTGTGAGTAGCATCTCAGGTTGGTGTATTCCCCTGTGTTGATGCTATTGCCTAGATCCTTAAACACATGGACTTAGGAAATAGGTACATCTACAATGCTCAGGGAGATCCTATAGCCTCCTTCCAACCCACAGATCTAGCCAAGTGTTATCATCTAAAGAAAAAAACCTGAAATCTAGATAACAAACTTCTCGATGGGTTCAAGCATATGATGAGAGACCTGTGTCGCATCTGGTATAAGCTAGATACAAAGTTTAAGCTTAGACAAACTGGTGGATACCCTACAACCATACTAAGGAAGCCATATCAATACATGATGACCATGCTATGCAGGTTGTATGGATAGCTAGATGCCTCCAAATTCTCGTTATCGTATATGCCCCTGATTCACTACTATGCAGATGAAGGATCGTCTTTCAAATGGGCCGACATTTTGTCAGCAAAATTAGTAGAGACCATCCCATCAATTATGGAAGCATAGCCCGAGACTTTTTGAACTTCCATGTGTCTTCATACCTCATAGATATAATGTGTGTATAGCACCAATACACGAATATGGGTTGGGCATGGTAGCCAACAAACCCAACCATACGCGTATACTGCAAAGTGCTCTCGGAGAATTATTACAAAATATAGTATCACCATATATGCAAGCACTTTTTGACCGCTTTGTATGAATTTATTTTATGCATGCCAGCCCCATGTTTGACCAATAAAGCACTAGCTATAATCCAAAGGATAGGATATTGGTACCTAATGGAGGATGGCAGATATATTAAAATATACATAGCCATGGAAGCACCACATATCCTTCCTTGATTTTTCCCAAACAAACTAGTGGTCTAGGAAGTAGCTTATCAGACAATGATCAATGGAGTCGGGGAAATAATCTATAGGGATAAGAAATCTATTTTCGCACCTCTCCCATTGTGGATTGGTTCCTACTCATTTCCCAACACCAAAAAATCCCAAGATGAAGTGGATACACTCCTTTCATGCCACTTCAGGGAAGAGAGGTTCAGGAAGTATGACCCACAGAAAATATTCAAAGAACACTTCAATCATCTTGGCATGCCCTAGGAATAGACATCAAAAGTATGGGAGGAGGAAGAGGTCCATTGCGGAGCGAGGACCTACCACGAAGTAATTGCTAGAAGACAAGGAAAACCCATTGGAAGAATCGTTGAAGAAGAAAAGGAACGAGAGGAGGCCAAGAAGAAAGCATAAGAAGAGGCATCATCGAAGGCATCTACTGCAACTACATCAATGCATTCAGGATCAACATAAGAAGAAGAGATAGTAATAGGAAAGAAGAGGTGAAAGAAAGAAATGACACACCAGAAAAAGGAAGATGTGGTAGAGAAGAAAAGAAAAAAAGATGAAGCCAAAGCTAAGGGTAAAGTTGATGCAGCAATGACAACAACAAAGAGAGAGGCTGCAAAAAAATAAAATGTCAAGAAAGAAGCAAAGGAAGCGAAAAAAAAAAAAAAAACAATACAAAAACTAGCAAGTGAAGCTATAGAAAAGGCAGTCAAGGAAGAACGAAAAAAGAAAGATGAAGAAGCAAGGAACAATGATGCAACACCGATGGAAACTGATATCCCAAAGATATCAACAACAGGTTCCAACAGACATGCTCGATTCACTGGGCTTGAACTGGGGCTTTGTACCCCATTCAAGCTAAGCGAAGTGCCCAACCTAAATAAGTTCACATATGAAAAGGCCACAGGCAGGATCATGCAAGAGAAAATAAGGAAAGTGTCTATCATAGGGGGGAAATCCAATATCAGTACTCACGCAAACCCTAGTGATGAAAGACATCAATAAATATACAATCTCCATAACCTATGTTGGCATCCCTTTCATGATGGAAACAAAATATAACATCAATAGCTTATACCATCAAAATATAGAGAAGGAGGAAAGAATTAGTGAGCTAGAGGAACAACTCAAATGATTAAATATAGATGAGGGTAGCCTACAAAGCTTCAAATATAGTACAAATAAAATCAGGGTAGAGATAGAAGATGCCATTGTAGATATGTATGCCCACCTGCACCTGTTTCAATAGATAGCGACTAATATTATGGAACAACATAGTGAAGTGCAGGTCAAAAACACCTAGTTCAATATTATCCATGAAGGCATAAACAATGTTGATAGATGGATTGCAGAGAATCTGGATGCACCAGTTGAGCTTGCATTCCCCTCAAGCATTGACATGAAGGTCGGTGTCACTTCATTAGATCGTTTCCAACAAGTTGGGAAGAGAGAAGACATGGAGACAACTAGCTAAATGGCTATTTATTCATGACTGCATAAGGTGGCACAAGACTTGACAAGAAAGTATTTTCTCCCTCCCTTGGAAGAACTTGGAAAAACTATCATTATGGAACAATTGATAGATAAGGTATAAGAGAGTACGAGTCACAGGTGAGAGGTAACTGAATCATCCACCAAGGTGATGACGGACTTGATTGAACAACATCTCATACAACCTACTAAAGTTTATACCTTGATTTAGGCCTGCATGGCTACCCTAGAAAAGGACATGAAAGCTCTCAATGACAACATGGTTTTTCATCAAGCTGCTCTAAAGGAGTTAACATACGGTCAGATCATCATGCTTTATGTTCAATTAGAATATGGACTACCTACATCCAAGATAAGAATGCATAAGTGAGACATGATAGCAAATTTGGATTCTGTAATATACCAGATATAAAATGTATGCATAACTGAAATAAAATGCTAGTAATGGAAGAATAACAACAATATAACCAGAACATTCACCACAATAACACTAAAATGATATAATAATAACAACATAAATAACACTTTGAATCCGAAAGCAATGTTCACGGGCCTCTTCGAGGGGGAAACCTCCAGTTGAGCAGAGATCTATTACAATAATATCCAAGCTAGGTTTCTCATACCCTCGACTCCTATTTATACTAAAAAGAAGCATCTAGAGGAAGATCCTTCTAGAAGCGGAACCTTCTATTAGGTCTTCTTACATCCGCCTTATTCTATTTTATTGAAAGGCCTTATTAATATTGACCTTTATTACATCCGAATATATTGTTCTACCTATGTGCGCGTTAGGACCCTAACATATCCACCCCTTAAAAACAACCTTGTCCTCAAGGCTTGAGATAAGGAAATTGCTGCAGAATGGTAGCTGGTTCCCAAGTGGCGTCTGCTGGAGTTGTATCTTTCCACTGTACTAGCACTTCCTTGATGGTTCTCTAACCTAGGCAACGCGCACGCTGGTCCAAAACTGCTTCTCGCTGTAGCCAAATGGATCCTTCTTCAGCTAACTCTGGAAGGTTGGTTTGAATTTGGCACTTAGCTCCAATCACCTTTTTTAAGCATGAAACATGAAAAACAGGATGTAGCTTCGAATTGTTGGGCAAAGCTAACTGATAGGCGACTTGTCCCACATGCTTGAGTACAGTATAAGGACCATAAAATTTGGTACCTAGCTTCTGACAATGCTCGGCCTTGAGGGAAGTTTTCTTGTAAGGTTGCAGTCGAAGAAACACCTGATCCCCTTCTGCAAATTGACGTTCAGAGTGAGCTTCATGCAATTCTGTTCCATGACCAAATTCTCTTTGAGGGTACGGAGAATAGCCTCTTGAGCTGTAAGTGTTAGGTCAACCACCTGGACCTTCGAGGCACCCGGT
>JASDQU010242497.1:88948-113928 GCA_032191745.1 Picea mariana | reverse complement strand
GAACTTTCTTAAAACAAAGAAACCCAAACTAAAAGTTCTCTTTTAAAGAGAACTATTCAGAAGAAATCTGATCTTTCCCTAAACAACTCTAAAGAAAACACATGCTTTGTAATTGAAAGACACTCAAAGCAAGAGACTAATCCTTCAAAAGCAAACAAAGCAAAGATGGATAAAAGAAACTCAAAGAATGTCAAGAAGACTATAAACATATCAATATAGGCTCCAAAAGTTCAATCCAGCTGTTCAAAGGAAAACTGGGCATCAAAAAATGACAAGACCCAATCCAAATTTTTTTACAAACAAGTTTGCAGCCTAGCAGTATATTACAGTGCGAGAATTAGGTATTCTCGCAGGCTAGACATTGGTAGGGTGTGAGAAGTGTGCACTAAACCTAACAGCAGGGTGAAAACATCAATGATTCTCGCAGTCCATAGACAGGTACAGTGCGAGAATGTCTGTAATTAAAGAAAATTTTGAAAAAGGATAGGGAATCTAAGTGAACTTCTATATCCAGAGAGTCTAGATGGATGTCCCACAGACTCAGAAACTAGAAAACAAGCAAAGCAAGGGAAACTAGACTAACTGGGAAACAATCCATTCCCCAGTGGAGTCGTCAATTTTGTTATCGGACTAATCGGTAGGTGCAGACACTAACTGATCTCCCTAGATCCACCTAGATCTAGAACAACACACACCAGAACATGACGCTTTCCTTAAGTTTAGATATTGAATTTATTAACTAAAGAGGGATGGGTGACATACTGTTTAAATGTCGCTTCCTCTTGCCATCACCATCCTATCTCTGTTCTAATGCTCATACAATGATGAACCTGCAAAAGAACACAACCAACCAAAGTGATAGCAATAACATAAACTCAATATAAACCTATGTATGTGATCAAGGAATCATACAATAAAACACAACAAGATTTATAGGAAATAATCATATTACTGTATCATATTAAATGTGAAAGAGAGATTTCAACCATGGCCTTGATGTCGTAAGGTCCCTTCCAACTGTCCTTCGTTCCCCACACACTTTCACTCCAAGAATTTTGAGAGCATAGATCTAATAGCTACTCATAATCTATCTTGACAAATCAAATCTCAAAGCCACTCTAACCAAGCTAATAATTCCAAGCCAAATCCCAAAATCTCCAAGCTAACCAAAGCTCAAGAACCCCTTCTCCATGAGAGCTCCTCTCCTTTCATAAGTTGAAGAGGATAAGGTGAGGAGGTTAGGATGATCCCACTAAATCATGAAAGTGAGTAAGATCCAAACCATTCAGATGCCACCTCACCATGGAAGTTTCTCCTTCTAGAAGATTCGAGAAAATGCTCATTTTTCCCACATGTAAGCATTCTCACACCCTGCTTATAGTGAAACCTGCGAACTGTTCGCACCCTAGCTAAGATGCAGCCTGTGAGAATCAGGCATTCTTGTACCCTAATACATAGGTATCCTGCGAACTTCCTTTTTTATAAGGTTTTTACACAGGAAAATGCAACTTCTTTTCTCAGGAAAAGTTCTTCTCCCTTCTCTCTTCAGGAACTCAGGCCATTGACCCCTCTGAAGGCAACAGATAGGTTTACATCATTAACGGTCATAGGGATGACGAAAATAATCTATAACACCTATCCTCAGATGGCTCAAAGGTTCAGAGACATTGGGTCATTTGAATTCCTTACCACTTTTCAAGGTTACGATGAGCAGTTCTCCATGGAGTTCTCTCTGAATTGTGATGGTCACAAGGTGGAGATCGGTAAGATGTTGATGCTAGTGATAGAGTAGAACATTGCAAAGTCTTGCAGGTTGGTGGTTGGAGGAGAAAGATGGCGGAAGAAAGAGTATGTGGTTACAGAGTTTGTAAACCAATTCCTGCTTCCAGATAAGCAAAATCCGAATTGGAACAAGGGAGTACCTCGTAGCTGGATTTGAGCTAAATGGCACACTGCACTGATCGTGATCCACAGGTATATCACCTGTGAAGGTTCATTCTCACTGGTCGATATCTACCACATTAGGATACTAATGCATTTAAATGGTGATTACCCTTTAAATCTCCCTTATTTCCTACTCAAAATCTTGACAAAGATGTCAAAGAGAGTGCAGTCACTTTCCACCAATGCTAAGAGGAGTTTGTTTCATCAAGTCCTAATTAAAAATTTAGTTATGTCTGCTTTGAGCAAATTACAGAAGCCCTGGAGCTGGCTCACACAATATTTAAACCCTAACACACAGTCCAATAAATAGAAGAAAGGCAAAGGGAGAAAGATTGTTACACAGAGCTAAGATATTCCAATCGATGAAACCCCTGTGAAAGAGGAGATGCCTAATATCAAGGTTACCAGGAATAGCATAAGTAAAAGACCTAGGTGGGATCCATAAATTGAAACATTTTCTGAAGAAGATGTTAAAGGGGAAAATGATTCAGATAAAGAGATTGATACTCAAACTACAGTCAATCATGAAACGCCATCAACCAGTAAAAGGGGTGCTGCAGTCAAAGGGAAAAGGGTTAAAGGTGTGTCTGTATCACAAAAACCTAGAAGGAATTATACTAGGGTCACCAACAAGTATAGACTAAAGTCAAAGACCATGTTTAATCCATCAATCAAAGAAGAAAACATCATATTCATAGAAGATGACTCTGAGAATGCTAAAGCAGGTACCAGGAAAAGGGAAAAAAGAAATTCATTTCCTAAGAAACCAGTCAGCAAAGGTAAAATAATGATTTCATCATCTACAAGACCTGTAATGAGAGCTTCAACCAGATTAGAAAAAGCTAAAGAGATGGCTAAAGGTATCAGTGAAACCATTGAGGATAAACAAGATTACTTTGAAGACTCAGATCACATATTAGATGTTCCTGAAGCTATAGATTCAGCAAGTTATGATGAAGAACATAGCTTGGGATTAGTCTCAAAGTACCAAGTTAAAGCAAAAGAACCCAAAGTTGCCTTAAACTTGAATGAACCTGCACCTCTTGAAGAATGCTCGGGATTCAGAGTTAAAATCAGAACTGATAAAGAAAGGATCAAGGAATTTCAGAAAACAATAAGATAGTTAAAGAAAGAAAAGGCACAAGTAGAACAATGGAATGCTCGCCAACAAGAAAGGATTCAAGGTTTTAAAAAGAAGAAGAAAGAGCAAAGGGCATTTCTCAAAGAACTTAGGGAAATAAACTTCAGACTCTATTGGCACAATGTCGTGCTTACCACAAAGCTCAAACAGAAAAATGCTAAAGCTACTGCTGTGATTATATCCTAAAGGTTACATGGAGATTTTCTACAATCATGATTTAAATGTTTTCCAGGAAATATGGCAATGCCTACTTGTTTTTTTGGTCAGTGAGATGCTAAGACCTTGATCTGTTTGACTAAATCAAACTAATTCCTATTTTGTAGAATCAAATGTAAATGTTGGCAATATCATACAATATCAAGCTGTTGAGCTGTGATCTATTTTTGGATTGTAGAAGCTCTTTTTGAGTGAACTACCTTAGTAGATAGATACTATTTGAATCTATTCGTTAAAGCTATGCTAGACGATAGGATCTGGAAGTTTTATAGATAGCTTAAATAGACAGAGGAAGGACTATGTGAAGGTTGAAAAATTGGAGATCCAGGGGACCTTTTTGTGATGCTCATTGTAAAAGGCATTTATGTTCAATTTGACACTTAATAGCAAAGGCATATGGATGGTTAGACCCTCTTTTTCTACTCTGTTATTTCTTTCTTCATGCTTGAATTCATTATTCAGATTGCAATTATTTTTTATTCTTGACTGTTAATTTATACAGAGAAAATTTTACTGTAGAGTTATTTTTTCAAGTTTTGATATCAAGCTGATAGTCTTGTTTCTTTATGACATTTTGAGATGAGAATTCATGTGAAGTTGACAAATTGAAGACTTCATATTCCTTTTTCTTAATTAGTTTAATCCATCTATGTGTCTACCTATTATTCATCCAATGGGATATGCCATGTTTTAATCTTGATTTTCATGTTATGTTGTGACCTTGAGCCATTTTTCAACCACCCTATTAAAAACCAAATCATAAAACCTTATAAACATTTTGCAATAAATGAATGATGCCCTAGCTTGCCTTCTCACAATCAAGTGCAACTTTAGGGACTAACAGGCATGATTATGTATATGCTATGAATTTTGTGGTATCTACGCTCTTCCGAGTGATGCATTTCCCTCACAATGGAAGCATTGTCACTATCGACCCACTGGCATATGATAACCACCATCCTAATTCGGCATTATTTTAGAATACCCCTTTATATGTTCCTAGCATTCATATAGACTCTAACCCACCACGTGTTAATTATGTGGCATCTTATCCTCAATGTTCAATTGCTTCTAAGCAAGAACCTGTGAAATCATGTTTGCCTTCCCGAGACTTCGTCTCAGCAATTGATCCTTTGGTTTACCCAGTGGGGGCATGGGAGCCCTTGCTTCTCCCTCTTGGTCCAAGTAATCTTGAGTCTCCTTCTAAGTCTGATCTCGTTGTTAGTAGATCCTCAAGCCCTCGTGATCGTGATTCTTCACTGATAGACTCTGTCAGTCCTGGTCAGAACATCCATCGTCATATGGAGTATGGTCAGTTTACTTCGCCCTTTGGGACTGTCGACCCTCATTTGCGTGATTTCTTAGATTTTGAATTACCTTTAGATGAGGTTATCCTTGAAGCCATGACTATGATTTCTATCCCGCAAGAGGACTTACACCGTGGTTTGTGTTTTCTTCCCTTTAGGGAGACTTCCCAAGTTGACTATCGAAGAGACTCTTGGTCTGAGCCTAACAACGGGCTCTACCTGAACCAGTTTCATACTTGATTCGTAGACCCCAACGAGTCTTCTTTTAAGCCCTTTTCAGACCCTCTAAACATGAAAATATTGTCGAGCGATCTTGTGGCCTTTCACGCTCATTAAACTGAAATTTGAAGTCACGTCTCTCTGGTAGTAGTTTACCCCTTTTTCGGTCCAGACGGTCAACTGTACCAACAAAGGTATACTCTAAGAAACTTCAGTTCTCTAGAAGAGTACTCTCATGTATCATTTTAACCCTTTTTCAAGCCTGAGGGACTAAATGTACAAAAAAAGAACCCTCATGGAGTCCATAGTTAAGCTCTTTTCAGACTCCCTAAAATTGAAAAGATTGTCGAGTGACCTTATTCTTTCACACTTATTAAAATGGTCCAGAAGAACATTCCTGACGAAGTCCATAGTTAATCTTTTTTTAGACTCCTTAAAAGTGAAAAAATGGCCGAGTGATCTTGTCTTTATCACACTTGTTAAAATGGTTTTGAATAGACATATTTTCGATGTTAATTTACCTCTTTTTTGAACCGACTAGACAACCTTCGAAAAAGGTACCCCAGTGGAGTCTCCTTTTACATTTTTTCAGAATCTCTAAATATGAAAAAACCCCAAGCTTACCTTCTCTGGGCTTGTTAAACTTACATCGAAGGATGTTACCATTGTGTGTCTTATTAACCACATTTGCATACCCACATATTTGGCATAATGTTGGCTCCATGTTGCTCTCAATCGAACCATATGAAGCATGCCTTATATGCAAGCAATGTAGCACTTTGCCTCTGCGTCTCGACACCTTTGGCCCCTGGAGGTTTTTTCTCGAGTGTCCTTTTCTTGGATATGTCCCTGTGCCCTGAGCATCCCTGTGTTCCGTGTGCTTGGAACTAGTATGTTTGCGACACTCAATCCTCCTTTGTAATGTAGCATTCTTTTATTATTTTTCAAGCTTTCCAACATTATTGAAAAAATACAAGCAAAAAAAATTAAATATACCCCAAAAAGAGGAAGGGAAAAGTATTTTCTTTATTGGCAGCATAATGAGTCTCTCTTGGATAAAGCACATCTGTATGTTTGTTCATCAAACTTTGGGATTTAATACGACCTTAGGAAGTTTTTCTCACTACATAGAGTTGTTTCCTACTCCATTTGGTTATTCTTCCAAACATATGGAGAGTTTGCATCGCCTCCTGCCTCGTAAACTTATGTTAATGCCATGTTGCCTGAGTCTCATCATTTGTCATGTTATTGTCCAAGGGAATTTTTTACCAAGCCTGAGTCATCCCCTTTGCATTGTGTCTCTTGCCCTCATGCCCAGCCATCCTGAACGTCCAATCAAGTCTTTGTTCAAAATCAATGAAGCCTTCAGTCTAATCATCAAGATTCTCTAGTCCATGACCAACGATCCATCGAAGACCTCTGGGTAGTGAATTCGTACACTCATATTACACTCCTACCCAAGTTTTGAAGATTTTTAAGTTATTGCTCGAGCTCTAAAGACCTCATCTCTAGCCATTAGGCCTTATCAGCTTCTAGAAGATGGATACTCTACACGTATATCTTTTTGATTTCGAGATGTAGCTTCGTTGTGTATTGCTCATGGATACACTTTATATAGTTATATGACATGGATCTACAATGTATTTGATTGGTAGCCATGATTTTATTTTATCCCAAGCATGGGTATGCCCACCTCGGTGAGACAATTATTATTTTGCAGATGGCACCTCTCGATTTCTGGTCCCTGGGCTCACTTGTTCGACACATCGGTGAAGATTGTTAATGTATTTCGGCCATCAAATGCTCTTCTGAACTCACACATTAGGGGGCATTTGTTATAACCCTGATTTTCACCAGACATGCTTACCTGGAATCAGGCAATCTCAGATTCCTTCTTTGCCAAAACATTGTTGAACAACTCTTCTTAAAAACCCCTTTTATAAAGGCCCATGCACCATGCTCCATTACTGCACACGTGTACACGCTAGCTACCCAAGATAGCTCACGTGTACCTACAAAATCACAAAAAAAGGAAATTTGTTGATGGAACACACAACTTTGGGTAAGTTAACTAAACCTTTCGGCCATGCATGGCCGGAAATTCAACCAAATACCTAGCTTCTTCTAGCCTATAAAAGAAGGGTTAGGGGTCCCATTTGGAAGAGGAGAATCATACTAAAGAAACTATAACTGATTGAGCATTCCCTTTGTCCCAACCTTTAGCCATCCTTGTGCAAAGAGAAGTATAGAGCAAAGCTATTGGAAGACAGTGGAAGAAGATCCTAGGACCAGGATCGAGGAGCAGTAGCCGACTTTATCATTGTAAGGTATCATTGTGAAGTTAATAAAAGAATTGCTTTTCTCGTCCCGCCATATGAGATTGTCATTATTGGAATATTGATTATATGATTGATTAAATATATAACCCATTAGTTCATAGATCAAATGCATGTGGAGTTCTTTGTTTGTCTTTAGTGAATTCAGGTCAGCATTGGGAGGAGAGTTGCAGTCAAAGAACGACCAAGTGCGAAAAGGGATCAACATCAAACAGGAAGAATAAGGTACGTCAACTTAATATATTGAGTCTTGTATTTACATATGAGTAATGGGGGTCTAGGCATGGGATTATGGTAAAACTTAAGAATCTTTAGGTCATTTATGCATGCATGATAAAGCCCTTAGTGCTAGTCCGTAGGAGGGATTTCCCACCCACAATAGAGGGAGCATGAGTTGGAAGACCAAATCATGGGAAATTATCCAAACACCATGTTATCCCCATGGAGGTGTGGGTTGGAAAAATTCTTCCAAATCCACAATATGAGAGCTCAAATTAGACTGTTGGAGTTCCTGGTAAATATGTGGGAACCCAATGAGAAAGTATTCAAGGTCAAAGTTCATGATTTGGCCTTGGAAACCGATGACATTTATTTTTTGACCGGCCTCTCAAGAATAAGAGAGCGATTCTCTCTGACTATATTCAGGGGAGGTGGTGAAAAGACTGAGAATTACATCTCAAAACATTGTGTTGTTGGAACCAGGAAGAGTAGTGGGAAAATTACCTTGAAAAATGTTAGAGATATTTCCTTAAGAACCATTCTTTTCACCATCACTCACATTTTCGGAAGTGCAGCTCCTCACTTAACCACCAAATATCAAATGAAATAAGTAGTCGATTGTATGGCACCTACAATATTTAACTGGTGTGAAGGGATACTTGAGAGCATGAAGGATCAACTGACCAAGTGAAAAATTGGTTGTTTGAAACAATTTGGTTATGGTTCCATTTTGGTATATTTCTTCCTACAAAGAGTTCCACTTTAACGTTTATAGAGTATGGAGTTAGACGAAGATCCTGATCCACAGGAACCTCATATGAAGATGTGGGTGGATATGATGATGTTCCATGGTGGAGACCCTATAGTTTCCTATGACAAGAATTTCTTCAAATGGGTAAAGAAACGACTCATCATGGTTGATGACTATGCTTATGTAGGGATGGATTTTCAAGGAGATTGAGATTTAGTCCTTCTAGAGGGATATTAGTGGAATGATTCAGGTAAAAAGGAACCATTTTTTTTGTTTTAAATTTTAATTGTTTTTGTTGTATTGGAACTAATTTTTCTTTTGACATGCAGATATTGGACTAGTCAGACCGTATGGGACCTCACCGATCCAGAGGCAAGGTGAGATAGGTACAATAGTTTCTCATGATCGAGAAGCAGTAGAGGAGATCAAGGAAATATAAAATAACCTCGAGGGATTAACTTTGGACATACTAGATCCTCACATTGATGATTTGTCATGTCAGTACGAACGACATACTGCAGGAGTTTTTGGACATAGAGATCATTTTCCTCGACGAGTGGCTTAGATCATAGTATGCTATTGTGAACATCATAGAGATGACTAATGTATTTCCAATCATTTGATGATTGACATGTATTGATATGAAATCCATAGGCTTTGTGTTGTCCTAACACATTTTGTAAACCTTTTTGTAAACTTAATATAAAACGGTTTCTACTTTTGTTCTATTGGGTGTAAAGTGTGTATGCAATTTTTACAAATGTTGCAAATTTCTATCTAATACATAATTAGCCAAAGAATTCGTCAATGTATTTAGATTTCTTGGAATTTGTTGATACTTCAAATAGTCAAATTCTCTTTCCAAGAGATGAACCCTAAAATATACTCGTAATACAGTAGGACTTCCGATATAATAAATGTTACTTAATGACAGTACTACAAGTTGAGTGTCAAGTTGGATAACTCTATGGTGAATTCCAAGTGAAATGGCTTTAGTCAAGAGTTCAATGATTGTGCTAAACTCTTCCATATTGTTAGTTGCATGACCAAGGAATATACCACGTAGACTTATCAACTCATTGTTAGTGATGTAGGAGCATCACCAGCAAAGCACAAGTGGAGGACAGTTAGGTGTACTAGTGCACATTTTGAAACAATTTTAATTTTTGAAGAAAGTATATCACGCAAATATTTTAAAAGGATTTGTAATTAAAGAACCTCTTTAATGTCGAGGAGATGGATAATTTCATGAGGACATAAAAGAATGTAATTTATTTTAATGTAGTTGAGTGCAGTCCAGATTCGATGTGTTTGATCTGATCTTTCTGTCACAGATATTTATTTTAATAAATTCTAGTAGTTGCTAGCTTTTAATTTGATAGGATAGGTATAGAATAGTTGGAGGGAAGAGCTCGAAGAGCCTCTCTTGTATCAATCTTTGTATTGTTATCTAGTACAGGTTGTTGGCTCTCTAGTTGTTGATGGCTTGTTGAAAGATCGTTGATAGCTGAGAGTTAGGAGCTACCATGAAGAAGTATATGAACACATGTATATTTCAATTGAATGAATATAACAGAGGAGCAGTATCCCAAATGTGTGGTGTTTTTTTGTCTATCTTAATGAATGAATGGTAGAATTTATGTTTATTAACAATTCTCGGTTATTTCTCGTTCTTGTGTTTATGGATGCATTTACATGGTTGAATGTATGAATTTGTGAAGTTTAAATAAGTTTCAATTGTTTCTCTTCTATGAGAAAGTGCAAGTGTGCATAGTGTCTGGAAGGAGTTCATTGACAGATTTTGTCTAGACTCGTGAGCTCAGAAGAGATAATGTGAATCTTAGAGGTGCAAGGACTGCATAGCGTCTGCAAGGTGTGCGCGACAGAGTCCACTTTGAATTAGAAAAGTTCTAGAGAGATAACTTAAAGGAAGTTTGTCCACAAGGAGTGTGTGACAGAGTCTTTTGACTTAGAAGTTCAGAAGGTTTAGCGGAGTTTTCTACAGAGAAGCCAAGTTATGGAGGAAGACATGTTGCAAGGAATGCATAGGCTAGAGTCCAATTAAGTGTCAAAAGGAGTATTCTAAGGAGGCAAAAGTTTGAGAGGAAGAACAAGCTGAGGAGGAAGAGTGGAAAAAATCTTCAAAGGGAAGATTCCTTTGAGTTTTTCCTAGAATCAACAAATTGAGGTCCGTCCAGGAGGGATTGGGATCATTCTAGACCACTAGATCTGGGAGGAGTTGCACGAAGGTTAGTCACGAGGTGTTTCGACAATTCAGAGTTCATAACATTTTAAAGTATTGAGAGGTGGAATCATTGAAGTCGTGAGGTGAATCTTAACCATTGGCTAGGAGGAGACACGTGGCAGTGGATTAAAGTATCTAGGAGTTAGAGGTCTGGAAGAACTAAGTGTGGAGTAAGTGAAGTTTTGCGAAGTTGTGAAACCTGAAGTACAACTAGACCGTCAAATCCAAGGGGACATGTGGTAGAGACCTGTGAATTCGGAGGAAGGTGTGTCGGGAGGAAACAAAAGAGGAAATTGCAATATTGTTGGAGCCCAAAGTGGCAAAGGATTTGGCCAAGGTTGTATCCCATGGTCACTTAGGAGAAAGAGGATAGCGCAAGACTAGTACTCACAATTGGTGTTGCCAAGTGCCAAAGAGTGCGAGACTAGGCGACATGAAGGGGACTTATGTGTGCATTATTTTTTCAGGGTCTGCAGGAGACCCGAGGAGCTAATTCAACTCAGGAAATTGAAGATCCAAGATTGGGAGCTCACAAAATCCCCAGGAGAGAAGGGAGGGGGGTTGTTGCCATCAGAGTGGTATCGGAGCCTAAGATGATTGATTTCTGTAGGCACATGAGAAATAGAAGTAGGTTGATATCATCGAGTGGTATTAGATACATTAGCACAATGCCACCTAGGAGATGTGTGGAGCCACCTGTAGCAAATACATATATGGAAAGGGAGAAGCGAGAACTCAGAGCAAGGTTGGATGCCATGGAAACAACGCAAATGAGAGAACTTGATGCTAGAGATGTCAATGATGAAAAGAATGAAGAAGTGGAAGTTGAAGAAGCTATAACAGAGCATGTTGTGGAGGAGCACTTGCTGAAAGAGGTTGTTAAGTTGGGAGCTAGAGAAAAGATAGGAATCCCAATGTACGAGGGTGATTTGCATGTCGAAGAATTACTTGATTGGATATGAGAAATGGATAAGTATTTTGAATATGAATATGTCGATGAGGAGAAAAAGGTGAATCATGTTGTTACCAGGCTGAAAGGACATGCAACACTGTGGTGGGATGAACTACAGGCTGACAGGAGAAGCAAAGGAAAACAAAAGATTAAGAGTTGGGATCGAATGGTAGCCAAGCTAAAGGATAAATTCATACCCAAGGACTATCACATAAATCTATTTAGGAGGCTTGATCTAGGTGGATATCGGTGGCCACCCACCTTTTGCGACTGGCTCAAAACAGTTTTCTGGCAATTTTGGCAATTTACTATTTTTAGCAGGTTTTAACTTCAGGGGCCATTTTGAGGGCATAAATGAAGGTTTTTGGAGATAGAGGTTCTCAATGATATCCAAAGGAATTATTGAGCCGCCAAAATGAATCTCCTTGATGATATATTTCCACCGAGCTATCATACGCCTAAAATAGAGATCGTATGCAAAAGTTATGACCTCGGGAAGTTGATGTACTAACTTACCCAAACAGGGCCCACATGACTTTTGGCGCTTCATCTCCTAGGGTTAGGTTTTTGGATGTCTATGGTTTTTAGAATTCCTGCTTATTGTAAAAAGGCCTTCAGAGCCTCATTGTAATCATCTTCTTTTGAATGCGAGTAGCCTTCACATCTCTTCTCAGAGATAAGTTGCCACCATTCTAGTGAGTCTTTCACTTTGTATTTTTACAGTCTCTGTACATTTCTTTCATTAATAGAAATCATGTATTACTGTATATTTATGTTTATGGTTGCATCTCTAATACATTTTTGTTATATTATTGAATATCTGTGATATATATGTGCATTTCTGTTTTATATCACCGCTCTCATTTCGTGTCGAAAATAATCCGGATCAGTGGTATCAGAGCAGGCTACTCTTGATCATTTTTTCAGTGCATGTCCCCAATGAGGTCCGAGTATAGAAATTTGGGTATCGAGATTGTATCTCTCAAAGATAATCTCTCTCACACACCCAAGAAACCCTCAATGGCAGAAGAAAAGAAAAACGACAGAGCAAACGATCCTATCAATCTATTGCTTGAGCAAGCTCTCACGCGATAGAGGGACAAAATGATGGAGAATTTTTCCCACATCCTTAAACGCCTGCTGATAGCACCAGGTGCATCTTCATCAAGCGACCACTTTGGAGGCACCTCTCCTTTCAAGGTACAAGTTAATTTTGATATTCTTGTATTTGAAGGACAGATAGATGCAGAAGCCCTAAAAAATGGTTAACTCTGCTAGAAGGTTATTTCTCTGTTCACAATTTTTTCAACAAAGAAAAGATCACCTTCTCACTCCTCAAAGCTCTCCTTCATGTCAAAAATTGGTGGGAAACTTATTGGGAGCAAAGTTCCACAGAGGAGTCTGGAATATATGGGGTCGATCCCACTCGGGATTTTTTTGTGGATGTGGTAAAGGAACAATATTACCCTCTTGGCAACTGTGAGGACCAATACATGAGATGGACCACACTGCGACAAGAGAGGGGCCAAGCAGTTCTAGAGTTCACCAATATCTTCCATACCTTGCACACCAAGATGGGTATCAAAGACTCCGAGTGACATTTGGTTCTGAAATATGATGGGGCTCTACACAGATACATCCATATTGAAATGGATTTTCTAGACATCTCATCACTTGGTACTGCTTATCGATATGTTGTTAAAATTGAGCAGAAATTTAAGCACCAGAACAAATGGAAATTTGGGTCTACAAATCCGCAACAACTAAAGTATGACAAAGACAGACGTAACAAATAGTCTCCCAAAAACCAGTCCAAGACATAGGAAAAGAAGGGTCATGGGAAGACAAAGAAAGATACCGAAAAATGGTGTGATTTCCACAAAATCCCCTGGCACAACACCGATGAATGTCACTCAAAACAGTCATTGGTGGTTGAGATCAAAGACAAGGAGCCAAACCCTGATTCAGAATCTAATTCTGAAAATATTGGTAAAGGACAGATCATTGATGCAGACCCCACTGTTATTGTCATGACCGCAACAATTCAACCAGAAGAACCAACAGATCCTAAAGAGGGGGATCACCTTTTTCATTCATAGATGTGGGTGAAGGGGACCCCGCTGCATTTTATTGTTGATAGCAGAAGCCAGAAAAACCTCATCTCAGTAGAGGTCATCAAACAGTTGTGATTGTCGAAAACATCACACCCGTAGCCATACAACATCAGGTGGCTTCAATAAGGACAAGATCTTTGTGTCAACCAATAGTGTTGATTGTCATACAACATCCAACCCTTCAAGGATGAGGTATTATGTGATGTTTCCCCATTAGATGTATGTGATGTTCTCTTGGGCCAACCATATATGTCGAGACACCATGTTGTTTATGAGTCTCGACCCTATAGTGTCATTGTTACTTTGGGGGGTCATCTCTACAGAATACCAGAGGTAGTTCCAACTATTGTTCCACCTAAAAAGTGTCGCAAGGTAGTATCTCATACTGCAAAATTCAGCTTCTTCACAATCTATTTGAAAGGGGAATAGAAGGACACTGAAACCACTACAACCTTGCTCCCTGCACCTTCTATCCAACAGAAGAAGGCCGACAAGGTTGCAGCAAAGTGAAAAGATTCACTCTCCACACCTTTCTCTCATGTATCTCGACTTGTTTAATAGCCTCATCTTCAATAGGTTCACGACAGACTTCCACAAACTAAGCAGCGTGGTGTCTCCAGCAATACAAGCAGCTCACCAAGATGCAAATCAAGCAAACGCTTTTCCCTCTCCCTCAGGAACTCAACACAATGGATACCATTTCTTCCTAAGGAGGGAGGATTGATCTAGGTGGATATCAGTGGCCACCCACCTTTTCTAACTGGCTCAAAACAATTTTCTGGCAATTTACTATTTTTGGCAGGTTTTAACTTCCGAGGCCATTTTGAGGGCCTAAATGAAGGTTTTTCAAGATCAAGGTTCTCAATTATAGCCAAAGGAATGATTTATCCCCCAAAACTAATCTCCTTGATGATACCTTTCCAACGATCTATCATACGACTAAAACGAAGATCGTATGCAAAATTTATGACCCCAGGAAGTTGATGTACTAACTTACCCAAACGGGGCCCACATGACTTTTGGCGCTTCATCTTCTAGGGTTAGGTTTTTGGATGTATAGGGTTTTTGGAATTCTTGTTTATTGTAAAAATTTCTTTAGAGCCTCATTGTAATCATCTTCTTGTGAATGTGAGTATCCTTCACATCTCTTCTCAGAGATAAGCTACCACCATTCTAGCGAGTCTTTCACTCTATATTTTTACAGTCTCTGTACATTTCTTTCATTAATAGAAATCATGTATTACTATATATTTGTGTTTATGGTTGCATATCTGATACATTTCTATTATATTATTGAATATCTGTGATATATATGTGCATTTATTTGTTATATCTCCGCTCTCATTTCATGCCGAAAATAATCTGGATCAAGGCTGTAGAACCTGAGGTAGAAAGGAATCACTGTGAAGGAGTACACAGAAGAGTTTTATAAGTTGAACATCAGGTTTGGACAAAGAGAGAGAGAGATGAGGAAAAAATTTCCAGGTACATCAATGGCCTGAGATATGAAATCCAGGATGAAATCTGCATGATGACAGTAAGGACAGTGGAGGATGCATATTAGATTGAGTTGAAAGTAGAGGAGAAGTTGGCCAGAAAGTAGAGTCAACAAAACAGAGGTAGACGTTTGAACAAAGGAAAAGGAATTTCCCATGACAAGACACATAAGCCCAAAGGTGATATAAGGAAAGCACATAGTCACTCTGAGAGAGGGGGAAGTTCCCAAGGAAGACATAATGGTGGTAGAACCTCTTTTCCTAGAGGAAGAGGAAGAGGCAGAGGAGGCAAAGTAAAGTGTTATGCATGTGGAAAGGTAGGACACATGTCTTGGGAATGTCCCAAGAGAAATAAAGAATGAGGTGAAGCTCACATTTTAGAAGTGAAGAAGTGAGATATTGAGGCAAAAGGCGCAAGAGATGGGAGATCTTTAATGACGAAGAAATTTCTCTTAAAGCTAGATCCAGAGGTTGAAAATCCAATGAAGAGGAACAATTTGTTAAACACAACTTTCAAGACTAAAGATAGAGTTTTCAAGGTGATAATTGATAGTGGGAGCACTGATAATTTAGTATCCACAGAGATCTTGGAGAAGTTATAGATGGAGATGACTACACATCCGACATTGTATAAAGTCTCATGGTTGCAGAAAGGTCATCAGGTAACAATAACTAAACAATGCCTGGTTGAATTTAAATAGGAGGATATAGAGATGAAATTCTATGTGATGTGATTCCCATGGATGTATGTCATGTTTTATTGGGAAGACCATGGAAGTATGACAAGAATGTCATTTATGATGGGAGAAGAAATACTTATACCTTGGAGAAGAATGGTAGGACGCACATGTTGTTTCCAATTGAAGAAAATAAGGTGAAGGAAGAAGATAGCATGAACATACTTCTTATGAGTGGGAAGGAACTCCTGCGTGAAGTTAAAAAGGAATAGGGGATGCAGTTTGCGGTAGTGAGGAAACTGAGAGTTATCCTTACAAGTACTTCTATGGAGGATTTTCCTGAGGAAATTCATGAACTGTTGGAAAATTTTGTTGACATAGTAGTGGATGAGTTGTCAATCTTAGTTCCACCTATAAGAAGTATTGGCCATCACATTGACTTGACACCAAGAGCAAGCCTTCCGAACAAAGCATCGTACAGATCTTAAGAGAATGAGGAGGTGAAAAGACAAGTTTATGATCTGTTAGACAAAGGTTTGGTCAGAGAAAGATTGAGTCCATGCATAGTACCAAATGTGTTGAGTCTGAAGAAGGATGGAGGATGGAGAATGTGTACTAACTCAAGGGCCATAAATAAGATCACCATTAGGTATAGATTTCCATTTCTGAGGATGGAAGACTTAATGGATTGTTTAAGTGGAGAGAAATATTTTTCAAAGATAGATTTGAAAAGTGGATATAACCAGATAAGGATGAGAGAAGGTGATGAGTGGAAGACAACCTTCAAGATAAATGAGGGATTGTATGAATGGCTTGTTATGTTGTTTGTCTTAACAAATGCCCCGAGTAATTTTATGAGTTTGATGAATGAAGTGTTGAAAGATTTTATTGGAAAGTTTTTGATCATGTATCTGGATGATATACTAGTCTTTAGTAAAACTGGGGAAGAGCATCTGAGGAACTTAACATTAGTGATGAAGAGGTTACAGTGAGAGAAGTTGTTGATAAATTTAAAGAAGTCCTATTTCATGAAGACAAAACTCATTTATTTAGGTTTTGTGATCTTTTCTAATGAATTGAAAATGGATCTCGAAAATGTGAAAGCAATCAGAGAATAACCATCACCAAGGAGTATATTTGAAGTAATAAGTTTCCATGGATTAACAAGTTTTTACCAGAAGTTCATCATAAAGTTTAGTGAGATCGATGCAAAAATGATGGATACAGTGAAGAAAAGACACAACTCTTTCAAATGGATAGAAGAGGCCGAGAAGAGCTTCAACATATTGGAGGAGAAGATAACAGAACAATCAACTCTGGTATTACCATATTTTGGGAAAACATTTCAGGTAAGATGTGATGCAAGTGGAGTTGTTATTGGAGCAGTCTTAAGCCAAGATAATAGGCAGGTTGCATATTTCAGTGAGAAGATGAATGATACTAAAAGAAAGTACTCCACATATGATAGATATTTCTATTCCATAATTCAAGCTTTGAAGAAATGGAGGCATTATCTCGTTCCAAAAGAGTTTGTTTTGTATAGTGATAATTAGGCTTTACAATTCATAACCAGACAAGAGAAGTTAAACCAGAGACATGCCAAGTGGATAGAGTTTATGCAAAATTTCACTTTTGTCATTAAACATATTTTTGGTAATGCTAACAAGGTTGTTGATGCATTGAGTAGGAGATGTCTGATTCTGCAGGAATTTAAGGTGAAAACCTTGGGATTTGAAAACCTTAAGGAAATGTATCACGATGATTCAGATTTCAAGGAAGCATGTGAGTATCTTGTGCTCAGAGACAAAATCCATTGGGTTGAATATCTAATTCAGGATGGGTTGTTGTTCAAAGGATTCCAATTGTGCATACCGAAGTGTTCGATGAGGGAGAATTTACTGAAGGAAAATCATAGTGGAGGTCTAGTCAGACATTTCGGCCAGGACAAAACATTTGAACAATTGAACTATTCATATTATTGGCTAGGTATGAGAGCATAGGTGAAAATGTTTGTGAATGGATGTAATATTTTCTAGTATGCAAAGGGGAAGAGACAAAATACTGGATTGTATCAACCATTGCCTATTCCAGAGAGGCCTTGGGATGCAATAAGAATGGATTTCGTGTTGGTATTGCCAAGGACACAAAGAGGAAGTGATTCCATATTTGTGGTAGTTGACAGATTTTCAAAGATGGTGCACTTTATCCCATGTCACAAAACCAGTGATGCAACACACGTTGCTAATTGTTTTTTCAAAGAAGTTGTAAGACTCCATGGATTTCCCAGGAGTATTGTTTCAGACAGTGATACCAAATTTGTTGGTCATTTCTGGAGAACATTGTGGAAGAAGTTGGAAACAAAACCATCCTTTAGTTCTACATATCACCCTCAAATAGATGGACAGACTGAGGCGGTGAATCAAAGTTTAGGGGATTTGCTGAGAATTTTGGCCAATGAACATCATAGCTAGTGGTATCAGATTCTAGCACAAGCAGAGTTTGCATATAATGACTCAATGAACAGAAGTACCAGAAAGATTCCATTTCAAATCATGTATGAAATGAATCCAAGGGGAATGTCAGAGTTGATAGATATGAAGCAAAGTGAATTTAGAAGCGTTGGAGTCGAAGACTTTGCTACAGAAATGCAGGAACTTCATAATCAGATCAAAGAGCAGTTGAGGAGGAGCAACAATGAATACAAACATAGAGCTGATCAACATAGGAGGGAACTTCAGTTTGAATTTGGAGATCAAGTTCTAGCACATATTAGGAAGGATAGGTTCCTTAGAGGGACATATAATAAACTAAAGTTGAAGAATATAGGACGATGAAAAATACTAAGAAAATTTGATGAGAATGCTTATGAGATAGAGGTGCCAGAAGATGTGGGTATATCGCCCATATTCAACATTGTAGGCATGTATCCTTACGAGGAATATGGAGCCAGAGGACTCGAAGATCATAGCAAGATCTAGTGGAAAAATTAGATGCATGTAGCAGAAAAACCGTAGATGGAGCAGATCGTAGATCGACAAATTAGCAAGAAGACTAGAAGGAAAACATATTTTGAGTATTTGGTAAAGTGGAAATGATTACCAATAAAATATTCTAGTTGGGTAAATGAAGATAATATCCAGAAGCATGTAAATTCAGTGCACAAGCTCATGGACAAGAGTCCATGAATTTTTCAGCCAAAGGAGTATGATGCAGGATCATCGCCAACAAAGCACGAGTGGAGGACAACTAAGCGCACTAGTGCACATTTTGAAACAATTTTAATTTTTGAAGAAAGTATATCACACAAATATTTTGAAAGGAATTGTAATTAAATAACCTCTTTAATGCCGAGGAGATGTATAATTTCATGAGGACATCAGAGAATGTAATTTATTTTAATGTAGCTCAATAAAGTACAAATTCGATGTGTTTAATATGATCTGTCTGTCACAGATATTTATTGTAATAAATTATAGTAGTTGCTAGATTTTAATTCGATAGGATTTCTCTAGAATAGTTGGAGGGAAGAGCTTGAAGAGCCTCTCTTGTATCAATATTTTTTTTATTATCCAGTAGAGGTTGTTGGATCTCTAGTACTTTTTGATGGATTGTTGAAAGGCCATTGATAGCAGAGAGTTAGGAGCTACCATGAAACAGTATATGAACACATGTATATTTCAATTGAATGAATATAACAGAGGAGCATTGTCCCAAATGTATGGTGTTGTTGCATCTATCTTAATGAACCAATGGTATACTTTTTATTTATTTTCAATTCTTTGTTATTTCACATTCTTGTGTTTATGAATGCACTCACATGGTTGAATGTATGAACTTGTAAAGTTTAAATAAGTTTCAATTGTTTCTCTTCTACGAGAAAGTGAAAGTGTGCATAGTGTCCGCAAGGAGTGCGTTGACAGAGTCTGTCTCGACTCGTGAGCTCAGAAGAGATAACATGAATCTTAGAGGTGCAAGGAGTGCATAACATCTACAAGGTGTGTGCGATAGAGTCCACTTTGAATTGAAAAAGTTCTAAACAGATAGCTTGAAGGAAGTTGAGACCCGAGGAGATAATTCAACTCAGGAGCTTGAAGATCCAAGACTGGGAAGTCGCATAATCCCTAGGAGAAAATGGAGGGGGGTTGTTACTGTCAGGTAGGCATGTAGATTTCCCATGCAATAGATGAAAGGTTTTGAGTACCGTTTCTAGCACCATTAGCAAAGCCAACATAAGTAAGAGGGAACACCGACATATACAAACCAAGAAAAATACAAGATAAGAAGTAGGCAGGAATCATTAAAAAATGTGATAAAAGAAAACCAAAATATGATACAATATATACATAGCACTTATGTAGAAAAATTATAAGCATAAGACATTTTAAGGTAAAGCCCATTTATGGGTTCACCCAAAGGAATTCCATCGTAATCGACTACTTCATAGGATCCTTTTTCTAATACACGCTTAACAATATAAGGGCCATGCCACATGGGCTCAAATTTACCTGTTCCCAATATTTCATGATCTTGATCATATAGCAGGACCAAGTCACCTTAAAAAAAAAGGTTTAATGGTTTAATTATATTGAGCTTTGACATGTTTCTTATGGGTTTCATTAGCTACAACAGTGTCACGATGATTTTCATATAATCGTGTCAAGTATAAAATACGTTCTTCCTCGACTGTGGTATTGGGAAGTAATTCAACGACTAGTTTCAAGGATGGTATATTTCATTCAATTGGAAACATGACCTCTAAAACATACACCAGCTGAAATGGTGTAAAACCCATGGTTGTTTTGATCGAGGTTCAGTATGCCCATAATGCCAAAAAAAAATCATCGTATTCCAATTCGATTTGTGAATCCCTATCATTCTACGAAGCATCATTGTCAAAACTTTGTTTACAACTTCGACTTGGCCATTGGCCTATGGATAATAAGGAGTTGAGTTTTCATGTCGTAAACCCAACTTGGTGGTTAATTCTGACATCATATAGTTTTGAAAATGAGTGCCATGATCAATGGCTTGGGGCACACCGAATCGAGCAATAATGTGATTAAAAATGAAAAGGGTTGTAGTTTTCCTGGTATTGTTATATGTAGGCATCTCCTTGACCCACTTAGTGAAATAATCCACGACGACAATAATATACCCATGCCCCCCAACTGAGTGATGGTTACATGTCATGAATTCAATTCCCCATTTGGAAAATGGACCAATAGAAACTACAGGGTGAAGAGGAGTAGGAGGTGCATGAAGCTTATGATTGTAAATCCATCACACATGACATTTTTGGACTGCGAGGATGCAATATTTAAACAATGACGACCAAAAATAATTGGCCCTTAGAATTTTTTGGGCAGTGGCATACCCAGACAGATGACCACAACATGCTCTAGCATGGAATTCATTAAGTGTTATCTTGGCTTCTTTGAGTGTTAAACATCATCAAAAAATGGAATCGACACCATGATGATAAAGGGTATCACCAACAATTATGTATTGTCCAGCTTGGTATCATATGTGACAATGTTAATTATGAGACAAATCAGGATGAAAGGTCTAGGTTTGGAGATAAATTATGATATCTCTATACCATGGATGAGAGGATTTTATTAGAAAAAAGAGATTCATCAAGAATCATCTCTTTTTCCAGACCTTTTTTTTTAGTTGGGGCAAAGTCACAAATTAACTTAGCAAAATCCAGAGATTTCTTAGATTTGGATTTTTGGAATTCCAAATAAAACTCTTGTAGGATGACAATCTGTTTTGAGTATTTTTCCCCCAGCACTTGTCGATTCAGAATGTGTTGCATGGGGATGCAATTAGAAATAATGGTAGTTTTGCACAGTAAAATGTAGTGACGGAAACGTTGGACAGCTTGAACAACAACCAATGCCAATTTCTCCACATTTGAATATTTAATTTTGGTAGGGGTAAGACTCCTACTTGAATAGTAAATCACATGTTCATCCTACGATTCGTCCTCTTAAACTAGCACCATAGCAATGGTACTGTCAGAAGTAGCAAGGTATAAGAAGTGATCTCGACTATAAACTGGTGGATGTAACAACAACAAATGAGTTAACATGTGCTTTAAAGAATCAACTACCTTTTGAGTGATGTCATCCCAAACAAAGGGAACCCCTTTCTTAAGAAGTTGAATAAAACACTTGGTTAGTTTTGCATAGTTGGAAACAAATCGATGTAAAAAAAAAATCTTTCCTTGCAAAATTCGGAGTTGGGGCAGTGTTGAAGGAGGAGGTAAGTTCAAAATGTCCTTAATCTTGAAGAGATCGACACAGATCCCTTGATTGGAAATGATGAAACCTAGGATATGTTCCGATTCCACACAAAATAATCATTTATGTGGATTTAAGCGGATATTGTCAAAGAAACATCTAAGAAATATGGATCAGAGATGTGTTAGATGGTCTTGAAGCTGCATAGAATGTGCAGGCAATTCATCAAGATATGGTTGCACAATATGCTTAATATCATGAAATGCATAAGACATAGCTCGTTGAAAAGTAGCGCCAACATTTTTTAGTCTGAAAGCGAGTTTTTTATAAGCAAAGGTACCCCCAGGAAAAATGAAAGTAGTTTTGTGTCGATCCGATTATAGTATGTTAATTTGATTATAGTCGGAAAAACCATCCATAAACGAGAATATTTCACTGCCGACATAGTCATTGATTATTTGGTCGATGAAAGAGGTTGGGTAATTATCCTTAGGACAATCCCTATTGATGTTCCTATAATCAATACATATGCGGATCGTGCCTTATTTATTTGTGACATGAACAATATTGGAATCCCATTCAATTAGAGTTACAGGATAAATAAAATGTGCTTTAAGAAGTTTGTCAACTTTCATTTTAATTGCCACAAATTTTATTGGATGAACTAGGCGAAGTTTTTGCCGAATCAGCTTGGCTTCAACAATATTCAGGTCAATTCATGAACAACAATATTTGGGACAATTCCAGGTATTTATTCATAAGACCAAGAAAATACATCATGGAATTCTTTGAATAGGGTCATATAAGTTCAAATTTCATCAAGATAACTAGAGGCACCTATATGAATTCTTTCCACGATTCTAGGTTTTACTGAGATATCGATTGGCATAGTAGTTGATATGTTTCCCAAATTCCCTTCATACAAAATATCATTGTGAAAAACAAGAATTTGGGAATCTATAAGTATCTCAGGTGAAAAATGAGTTTCAACATGACTCTAAATAGTCTTGAGCTTAGGAAAAAAGGAGGAACAATGATGACTATCATCCCAAGGAGTTTCTTCCAAATTCATGATCTCCATGATACTTTCATTAGTGGGAAAAGTATCATCAAAAGGATTAGGAAATTTGATAGTAGGAAAATACCTAGGCCTACCCAGACCTGAGGACTTCAACTACCTTTGTCCCTTTAGTGTGCACTTTCCTTTTCTACACACTCTACAAGCCTAAGCTTGAGCCATTTTCCATCATTCAAGGCTCTACTTTTATAGTTATACTCTCTCTAGATAAAGTTAGCTTCACTCCAAACTTAGGCACTAACCTTTCTTCAAAGGCTTAAGATCCTATCCTATGCATAATGTTTATACACTTAAAATTATCCTGGACTCTTCATGCACAAACACATGTGCTCACAGTCTTAACACACTCCAATCTCTCTTAAGCACTCAATGGATCTTCATATGATCATTCACAAGACCTGGACTTTTCAAAAATATCTTCACAAACAATACGAGAAGGTACTTAACCTTACCTCCTCGATGCTCTCTCATATAACAAAGAACCCTGGCCTATGACCATGCTCTCATCGCCATACATATAAGGCACCTAAACCCACATCTTTCATGCTCCTCCTCTCAACGCATACGACCATGCATAATAACTAAAGGCTATCACAACCATTTAACCTCGTTCAACTCTGCCTCCTTAACAAGTCAACCTTTGACTATTCAAAACAACATTTTCCAATTCCCATCATCCTCCCACCATTCGATCATCTACAGAACGTATAAGAACCATTGGTTTCCTGTTTCTTCACCATTTGAAATTTACACCTCGTCCAATTTTCCTCTCTGCGCAGGCACTCCAACCTTTTCCCTCAACTTCTCCATGCAAGAGACCTCATACATTCTTTGTTTTCAATTCTCATTTTCATCAACTCGTGCCTACATACTACATACTCCCCTTCAATTTAAAACCTTGTCCTCTATCCTTCAATCAATATACACAGAGTTCAACTCTGGTCATAAAGAAATGTCTGAATCAATTTACACAGACATCATGCTCAATCTTTTCACAAACTTAACACAAACTTCTACATGCCTCCAACACTATCATGCATCAAACATGTATAGGTTCTCTGGTTTCCAGAGTCTTCTTAAGATTTAATAAGATTTTGCAGGGTTTACATGCACACTATAGTTACACATAGAATGTAAAGAACAATCACACACACAGTAGAGTGAGTTTGTTTTCCATTAACAGTAGAACTGCACATGTATAGTTAAAACCCTAATCTAGTTTGGCTATGGCTCGATACAACATTCAATGGCCATTTTCTCACCCTCTTAATTCCTCCCAAATTCAATTACAAGTCAGAGATTATCCAGCTCTTCAACAAAATCCTACAAATCAACAACTAAATCCTAAACTAGTGAAACTGATTCGATTTTTACAAATCCACCTCTATATCTATCTCATGACTCATTCACTATCTTCTCAAGTCATCCCAATTCATTAGGGATATATTACATAACTTGATGTTGTCATAATTATCCACTAACTAACACTTAACATTAGACATATTCCTAACTATCTTCACTAAGAAATGAAGTACTTTTTACATAATAATTTACAATGCACCCTCCTTGGGCTAATGTCAAGACCTAGAGGTCTCACTAGACATTCATGATTTGGTTTGGGAAACTGATTCTCCTGCATCAGACTCCCAAAGTAGAAAGGAGACATCATCTCCTAATCATGTACCTTATGCCTTCATCTTTCCTAGATCCCAATCTTTAGTTTGTTGTTGTCCATAAGCTGCATTATCTTCATGTCTCTTTAGCTGCAACCTTCTAGGCTTCCACACCTTATGATGAAGTGCTCCACTGTCCTTACCCTCATTGTTCTTTACTCTCCAATCAACTCCACATTGGATTTATTTCTTCATTTTTCTATAACTCTTCTTATGTGACACCCTGTTTCCCCCAGTTTGTAAATATAACTATAAATGGCCAAAAGGCTATGGAAAACTTTATATGTGTGAATATTGATTCGATGGACCTTTGTTTGAAAGGTAAACGAATGTGAAACTAATTATTTACTAAGAAAATGGACAAGTG